>JAEMWC010000408.1:612500-617500 GCA_016490735.1 Pachyseris speciosa
GATACGGAGTTGGTGTAGCAACAGACCTAAAGTGCTTAAGGCTATACCCCTAGAAGATCCGGTGGCAAATGTGAATATCGAGGAGGTAGAGCTGCCATGCATGAAGGCTTTGGGAGTCCAGTTGAATACAGGAACTGACACGTTCTCTTTCAAGTTGAACCCCCCGAAGGACATTGAGTACACAAAACGAGGATTTCTCAAGAAGGGGCCGAACTGAACTGAGTAACACATTGTAGAGCATGATGGGAAATAAAAGAGAGCTCATGGAAAAGATGGCGTCATTATGTTTCTGTGTCTTTTCGATGAAAAATCCACCTTACCAGACCACACCTCACCTCACCTTAACGTATTTCACCGTACCGTACCTCACCTTACCTCACTTCACCTTACTTTACCTCACCTCATCTCACCTAACCTTACCTCAACTCACCTCACCTTACCTCACCTCATCTTACCGTACCTCACCTTACCTTACCCCACCTCACCCTACCTTGCCTCACCTCACCTTACCTTACCACACCTTCCCTCACCTCTCCTTACCTCACTTCACCTTACCTCACCTCGCGTCACCTTACCTCACCATACCCTACCTCACTTTACTTCACCTAACCTTACCTTACCTCACCTGCCTCACCTCACCTTGCCTCTCTTACGTTTCCTCTAATCTAATATACTTTACCTTTCCGTACCGTATCTCACCTCGCCTGTCCTAACCTCAGTTGACTTTACCTTACCTTAGCATACCTCACCTTACCTCATCTGATATACCGTACCGTACCGTACCTCACCTCACCTGTCCTCACCTCAACTTACCTCACCTCTCGTACCTTACCTCATCTAATATAACTTACCTTACCGTACCGTACCTCACCTCATCTGTCCTCACCTCAACTCACCTCACCTCTGTAAATGATATATGAAATAGATCATATATGAACTGCGGAAATGAAATCAAATGAAGAATGATCCTCGCAGTTGTGAACGCAATTTACGCAATTGCGAAAAGAAGCCTGAAAAAAAAATTCAGGACTTCAACGGGGTTTGAACCCGTGACCTCGCGATTACCGGTGCGATGCTCTAACCAACTGAGCTATGAAGCCACTGACGTTGGGAGCAGGTGAATTGTAGGTTCATATGTTCCCGTGAAAGAAATGAGTGTGAATGATATATGAAATGAAACATATATGAACTGCGGAAATGAAATCAAATGAAGAAAGATCTTCGCAGTTGTGAACGCAGTTTATGCAATTGCGAAAAGAAGCCTGAAAAAATCCCCACAATTGACCTGCTCCCAACGTCAGTGGCTTCATAGCTCAGTTGGTTAGAGCATCGCACCGGTAATCGTGAGGTCATGGGTTCAAACCCCGTTGAAGTCCTGAATTTTTTTCAGACTTCTTTTCGCAATTGCATTAATTACCTCACCACTCGTACCTTAACTCATCTAATATACCTTACCGTACTGCATCTCACGACCATTTTCATAAAAGGAACTCTGGAATAGACGGTAATCGTGTTTTTGTTGTTGTTGTTGTTGTTTTATTGATCTCTTCCGTTTTCGGAATGAACGGAATAGCATTTCTTTCCTTCTGCTCCCGAGAACAGAAATATGGTTTACTCGGGATACGTAAACCCAGAATATGCGTTTCTTTGGGAAAACTTTTGGCCGGAAATCGTGCGCGGCCCACTAAGCCCGTGGGGTAACACCAGAAGTCAGGGGAGACCATTCCACGCGTTTGTTTCAGGCCAGTTTATTTGGGATACCTTATTCCTCTTATTGTCTCTTTCTTTAACCGGAATAGGAATACGCAGAATTGCCCCAGCAAAATGCGCCCTAAGTTATGCAACTAAAGGAAGAGGCCCACTCGTAGTCACTCTGATGCTTTCTCCCTTTCCACCCCTTACTCTCCCCCCCTCCCTCCTCTCACCCCCCCCCCCCCCCCCCCTCCTACCATCGTCACTATATGACCGGTACTATATAAGGTTCATTACTATTGGAAACCTAAGCGGTTTACCGGTATGGTTGTAACCTCAAATACCCCTTTATAATTATGTATCATTTAATCTTCGTTTAGACCCTTGATGATTCCGACTCTGAGAAAGAGGACATTTATTTTCGGAGGTACACTCAGAAGTCAAAAGCAAGTTTCAAGCTCAGTAAAACAGACTGGTTAAAGATTCCCATTAAGAAATTCCCGAGTGGAGGAAGACTGTTGGGTGGTCAATGGACCCAAATCTTTAACTCTAAAGTAAAGCGAAGCAATCCATGGTGCAGTTTGCGCTTCAAGAACAACCACGTGAGATCGGAAAACTCTCGCAAGATGCACTCAGCACCATTCTTCAGAGGAGCAGCAGAATGCAAGCGCCCTGAGTGTGGAGTAAAACTGCAGTTTGTCATTCAGGAATAGAAAGGAAAGTATGTCGACGTCATGTGTATCGGCAATGTTTGCCACAAAATTAACAATTAGTCCGAGGCAGTTGGAGTACCTGAGAGCTTAATCTTAGTATGGACTTTAAATACGTAGATATTTTTCATATATATAATTTCGATTATCCTCATGGTTCGGATATTATTGATACAGCCATAGTTTTCGTTGATATTATATGGTATAGATTTTTGTTGTATTACAAGAGGAAAATATTTGTGCCGACATATAATATCAGGATAGTATATGAGTTATATTATACATTGTGAAGTAAATAGGACATATAGGTTGTTAATTCTTTGACAACAAGAACTTTAAATTGGTATATATATATATATATATATATATATATATATATATATATATATTAGATTATCCTCATGGTTCGGATATTATTGATACAGCCATAGTTTTCGTTAATATTATATGGTATAGATTTTTTGTTGTATTACAAGAGGAAAATATTTGTGCCGACATATAATATCAGGATAGTATATGACTTATATTATACATTTGTGAAGTAAATAGGACATATAGGTTGTTAATTCTTTGACAACAAGATCTTTAAATAGGTCGATATTTTTTTACATTTTCGATAATCCTCATGGTTCGGATATTATTGATACAGCCATAGTTCTCTTTAATATTATATCACATAGATGCATAGAGGAAAATATATGTGCAGAGATATGATATCAGGATGGTATATAAGTTATATTATACATTTTGAAGTAAATAGGCTGTATAGGGTGTTAATTTTTTAAGAACAAAATTAAGTTCAATTTAATTTAGAGTAAAGGTCGGCACACACTAGGCGATAAGTCTCTGCGCTAAACCACCTTCTGTGCACTGCGTGGCAGACACATCCCTGGGTCAAGACGCCTACCAAATACATACGGTGCAATTTGTCTATGGAGGGATAACCACGATTTTCCATTGTGTGTGTGTTCATTTTTTTCATTTTGTCGCGGGGACAGGTCACCTGAATTGAAGCAAGTTTCAATTCTTGCGTCAAGTTGCGTTAACTATATTTGGACGCCACTGCAATTTCTCATGAATTTAGGCATGTCACACGCGGGGAATTGTCGCTGCGACCTGTCTCCGTCACCTTCTCCTGCGACTTGTCGCCTAGTGTATACCGACCTTAAGGGAGGTTTAACCCAATTGGGTTACTCGGGTTGGGGAGTAGGCCCAAAGTGCTGGCCTGGATTTAAGCACTCATAACTTTTTTAATATCGGAAGAAAACACCTCTTAAATTGGAGACTTTTCCTAACATTTTGTGTCTCAACAATTTGGTCTTCCTTTTTAAAAATATCCCTTTATTCTTCCCTGGCAAAAAGATTTTCACAGCCGTCTTAACTTTTTGTGATTTTTACTCGGGCTTCCAACGTCTCGCGGGTCGCCCGGGTCTAAAATTACCGACGGTTCTTCTTTTTCTTCGTCGTCGAGTTTCATCCACAAAGCTCACTTCCGGCGTTTCTGCGCAAGCGCTAACTATTGTTAACAACTGACAACAGCAAGAGTGATAACTGTTGTCACGTATCGGAAAATGTCGATTCACCTTGTGTCTTTTGAAGTCTGAACAAACAATATGTTAAGAGAAGTGTCTATGCGAATGTTTGCAAGTTCAACGGCGAGAAGAAAGCTTTTAACATGAGTAAACTTAACTCCAGATGGACTGCCGTGTTTCCTCGTGTCTGCTTCATTGAGATGAACATTTTGTAGACTGCGAGTAGTCTCTAATTTTGGCGATGGATTGTGGGCGGGCGAAAGACACGTGCGCGCGCGAAGTTGCGAGGAGACGCGACGCGAGGGGAGCGCCAAAAATTAGAGACTACAGACAAAGGGAAGTTTGACCTTTCACGGCCGAGTGCCTGTTGTCACGTATCGGAAAACGTCGCTTCACCTTGTGTCTTTGAAGTCTGAACAACTAATATGTTAAGAGAAGTGACTATACGAATGTTTGCAAGTTAAACTGCGAGAAGAAAGCTTTTAACATGACCAAAATTTAACTCCAGATGGACTGACGTGTTCCCCCGTATTCGCTCCATTGAGACGTACATTTTGTTGAATAACTCAAGTACGGGATATCACACACCCCTGAGACTTTGACAGGTAGTTTATTTACTATTTTCCCACAATATTTCAATTTCTGGACTTTAATTTTTGAATGATAAGCGATTAGTTTTTACAAATGTACTTGCGTGACTTGAAACTGTCCGAGAAACGTTCCTTTCTTGTCTTTCAAATGACCCTGGATTGACGTATTTGTAAACAGTTTAACTCTGCTAATTAATTTTCTACTCACCTTTCACCGAGACTCCATTAACGTTTATGCGAAAAAATCCTACATCGTTCGAGAAGCGTTTCCTTTCTCAAACAATTATCCATCGAAGCGAAAACAAGTATGCTTAGTTTTTTTTTGGAATCAATACACTATTTTATCACATTGCATAACGATAAACCTCTGTGGCCTAAAGATCATTGTTCCTGCCTGTGACGCAGCTAACCCGGGTTCGATGTCTTTTAGTGGTATATATCACGGGCTATTTTTTTTCTGTTTCTCTTTTTCTTGT
>JAEMWC010000408.1:622500-655000 GCA_016490735.1 Pachyseris speciosa
TGTAGATATGATCAAATGCGCTTTACAATATGTGACCAGAAACAAATAATTCAAATAAACATAACACGATAAGAATCCCAACTGGAAGGAGGCAAACCAGTTGGCTATTTACAAGGATGGCCGCGGAGTTGAACCAGGGACTTCCCAGAACAAGGATACTTCACAAATTAATGTGATCAAGTAAGCTGAAGCCACTCAAAGGGCACTAAGGCGAGGCGAGCGGGCATTACCCCTTAAATCTACCAAAGCAAAGATTGAGCCCAAGCATTAGCAGCCATGGACAGCTGTTTCGGCCTTGTTAGGCCTCATCGGCATGGCATAGCTAATGCTCAGGCTCAAGTACCCACATATCAATAAAAAAGCAATGAAAACGTAAAGCTTGTGGGATGAGGCTGGAGTGACAAGGATACTTCACAAATTAATGTGATCAAGTAATCTGAAGCCACTCAAAGGGCACTAAGGCCAAAAGGTAGCGGGCATTACCCCTTAAATCTACCAAAGCAAAGATTGAGCCCAAGCATTAGCAGCTATGGACAGCTGTTTCGGCCTTGTTAGGCCTCATCAGCACGGCATAAGTATCCTTGTCACTCCAGCCACATCCCACAAGCTTTACGTTTAAACTTCCCAGAACAACACTAGCTAGTGGCCAGAGCGGGATTTGAACCCGGGGCAACCGCATTGAAATCCAGCGCCCTAACCGCTCGGCCATCCTTCCTCCGTTTTGACATAGATGGATGTGAAGATGAATACAATAAATAACTGTGAGAATCGGTGGGTTTGTTGTGCACACCGTATATAAATTGTTGCCACTGATAGAAACTTTGGTATCTAGAAAATTCAGCGAAGTTTCCGAAATTTCCCAGGTATATTTTAGAGCCGGATGAAAGGAATTTTCGGAGGTTATGAATTGATTGAGTTTGTACTCGCTAGAGGAAATTGCGGCGATGCAGAAGAATTGGTGCTCGACGCAACCTACAAAAAGATTGGCGTAGCTAGGTCCCATTTTTGTGCCCATCGCTACACCATTGATTTGTTTGTAACAGTTATCAGCAAATGAAAAACAGTTAAATGTTAAAACTAGTTCAGCTAGGCGGAGTAGCGTTTCCGACCTTGGCTCCTGGATGGTGCGATGGTCGAAAAAATACTTAAGTTCTTGAAGACCTTCGCCGTTGGGAATGACGGTGTATAGAGAGGTAATATCCATAGTGAAAATCACTTTTTCTTCACTGGCGAAACTGAAATCGCGGAAAATTTCAAGTGCGTGTTGACTGTCTTTTATGTAAGATGGCACAGATTTGACGATGAGCGCCATAATCTTGTCGAAATAGCTAGAAATAAGTTCGGCAGGGCAGCTACAGGCAGAAACGATAGGTCGACCCGGGTTGTTAGGTTTGTGGAGTTTGGGTAAAAAGTAAATACAAGAGGTTCTCGGAGCAGTGATGATGAGTTAAGTAGTAGTGGCCAGTAATTCTTACTTGACTATAAATTTCTGAATAGTGTCCCTGACAATTTTTTGGTTGGTGGAAGTAAGATCTATCTCCACTTTAGCATAGAAAGAGGTGTCAGAAAGTTGCCGCAAAGCTTCTTTTTTGTAAAGGTCGGACCGCCAAACAACTACCGCGCCGCCTTTGTCGGGCGATTTGACAATTATATCTCTCCGCTTGTTAAGATTTTTAAGCGCCACCCACTCTTCCGAAGAAAGGTTGGAAAATTTAGTGTCAATTGAATTTTAGTTTTTGAATGTCACGACGGCATTTTTTGATGAAAAAATATAAAGAGACGAACTGGCCCTCTGCGGCGTGCATTTTGATTTGCGAACACTAAGTGTTTCAAAAATATGTTTGTCCGAGGTGTTAGGATCATATTCTTTGTCGTGAAAAAAAGCTTTAAACTGAATGTGGCGAAGGAATTTTTTGACATCTTGCTTGACTGAAGATATCGTTGGTACGGTTGGCAATTGGAACAAGATTAAACCCCTTAATGAAATCAGATTTATAATAATAATAACAATAATAATAATAATCAAATATTTATATTGTGCAAAATACATGTAATATATGATCAAATGCGCATTACATGAGATTAAATTATCAACATTAATTATCCAGAATAACTAAAAATATGATAAAAAAACAATGGATCTATAAAATATAATATATACATAGTATATAAAAAATAATCATAATAAAAAGCTAATCTAAAAAGATGGATTTATCTGAGTCAGTAAGCGGAAGATTTTCTGGAATGGTAACTACGGTATTATGGCTATCGAATGAGGTGTGACTGGTAATTTTGGGACCTCTGAATTCTTTTTTCCCGGCAATACAACGACCACATTCGCTACATTTTCTGTATGTACGTTACACGCTTCCTTTTTCTCGATTAACAGTAACTTCTGTCCCAGCATCTGTTAGTGTCCGATGATTGTTGAAACAGGTTTCTCCAAAATAAAAAATCGACCGCAGGCCACACAACAGGGTAGCTGATTGATGACCGTGTTGTTGAAAGTCCTCACAGTTCATTTCATGAGAGGAATAACATTTACGACCTGGACCACGGTGGTGTTTATAATTAAAATCATTCGTATTGAATGCTTTCTCACATTTCAAACAAAAGTAGTGTGTAATATAATGCCCTTTCAGCGAGGTTAGAACATCGTAATGGTTATCATTCAATAACAGAATCAATTGCCTTTCGCGTTCGGGCCCAGAGAAAATAACATCGTTTCCATGGTCAGTGGAAATCACGACTATCAAAGACTCTCTCAGGGATAGAAGCTAACAGGTTATCGGTTTTTCCGTCTGATGAATAATAATTCTCGTCATCATGATCAAAACAAAGCACCGCCTCAAGGATTTCATCATCATCGCTGTTAGAGAAATATTCCATCGGGCTTCAGACCCCTTTACTCAGTTCACGTTGCGAGAGATAACTGATATTTATTGTTCTGTTTAACTAGATAAATAACGGTTCTCATCTAATCATATTTTACTTTCATAACGGACTGTATGAAACTCGATGACACAATAAAAGGGGTATCGAATGGTCTCTCCAAGCATTTGCTAGCACGCGAGCACTGTGTTTTATTTTGCGAGCACGAGCAGTGATCAAATTTGTCTTGCGAGCAGCGAGGACCATAGAAAAATGCAATTGGCGAGCAGCGAGCACTTCATAAATTCTCCTCTAGGATCAGATGGCTGCAATATCTCCCTTTTTTTTATTTTTACACTTTCTTTTTATTGGATTTTGCCAAGTAGTCTGATTGGTATCACCACAATGCGCAACACTCTTAACCTTTTATCACAATCCAACTAATCATAGCTAATTATGTCACATTTGATATCAAATCACGTCATGTTTTCACTGTTTTAGCTTTAGGATGTTCACTGGCTTTCACTCTTAGAAGCTTTAAAGCCGCTTTGAAGTTTTTGTGAAATGGAAGGTATGATTCTTATTTAACACATTTTGGTTTTACAATATGTGCCTTCTTAATTCAGTCTTACAAGTCGTTAGCATTTAGTCTAACATTTAGCTACAGTACATTTCAATGATAGGGAAATTAGTTTTCCGAGGTTAATAAAACTAATTAGTTTCCTGTGGCTTAATAACCATTGACTGAATAGCTTTGTAGGAGTCTCAAGGAGCTAGACGGGTCGAAATAAACCTGGCCGGACTTACACCATTCTCAACCATTACACCTGACTGGCAGTACTGACAGTCGAATAGTTCTATTCTATTTCAAAGTCCTCTAGAGATTTTACTCCCTACCTTAGCAGATGCCGGCTTCGGAAAAAATTCGTACGTGCGTCACTTTAAATAAAACTTCAATGCATGCAAACTACACTGTATGAGCTACTATGCATTAGTAGAAATTTAGGCTTCAATAGAAGTATAATTACAGCGATCTTTTCTTAAGAAGTTCCCGGAGTATCGCTTGCCCCCGCAAGGCTGCACAGTACCTAACAGAAACCCACCTTAACGACATAAAAAACATCGACTGCGAACTGGCATTGTTGTACTGAAATTAATTTTTCAAGCAGAAAGGCCACGTCGAAGAAATGTGAAAGAGAATACAACGTAAAAGGCATGCCATGGCTTCTCCTGATAACAGGTCCAGTAGTAATAAAAGGACCAAACGAATACCGTTTTTTCGTGGGAGCCTTATTTCAAAGAATTGAGTCCCCCAACTTCAACTTCCTCCTTACCAGTCGGAAGTTGAAGCTGGGAGACTCAATTCTTCAAAATAAGGCTCTCACTCAAAACGGTATTTGTTTTGGTCCTTATATTACTACTCGGGTGGAAAGAGGGAAAACAAACAGGTAAAATCAAGAAAGCAGGAGCTAATCAGTGGGTACGAAGGTGGCGGGTCGGCCAATTAGAGAGAGGGTGGGTGTTGGTATGACGATGGCAGAGCGAGGTGAAAACGTGCAGCCAGCAGCACGAAATTTTCGCCCACAATATAGGGGAATGGCCGGGCGCGCGACAGTTCTGAAAACAGAGGAACCGGTTCCTTGGGCCCGAGATCCATCAATTTTGCAATATGATGGTTTTGAAATGGGGAGGAGGAGAAAGGCTCTCACCGTTTGGCAAGCAACTGCCGGGCTTGCAAATGATTTAACAAACAAATTCATGACAGCAATTGGTGAAAATACAAATCGGGCTTTTCGTTTGGTTTACAACTATTCTTACAAACTGGAGTTGAAACCTGAAGAAGAGCGGCCTGAAACAGGAGAGAAAACAATCACACAATACCACATGGAGCGAACATCCCCCTCTTTCAAAGAATAAGGGACGCCAGAGCTTGGATAAAAGGAAGAGAAGCAGAGCGCGAAGAGGAACCAATAATTCGTCCGAGCACAAAATGGCAGTTTGCGGAGCTTAAAACCGTTGATTTGAAAGTTGTTTATGACAGAGAACCTTTGTTGGGTAAAGGAAATCTTCCTGAATGGTTGAGCAATCTGGCCCACAGCCGCGCAATGGTGATAGTGGATGGGTACGAAGACAACCTCTGTGTGTGGCGTTGCATTGCCATTTTCAATGGGGCGCTAATTGATCGTTGCACAAGAGCAGCTCAACAACTTGCAAAAAACGTTTTCAAAACCACAAACATAAAAGATTGTCTTCCTGTTTCTTTGGAACAGTTGGGGAAGTTGAAGAGTTTTTTAATCAGGGGCGCCCTGTAACAGACTTGATTGGAATAAGAGTTTTTGAACCTGAAAACCAAGATGAAAAGGTTGTTTGGCATTTGAAAAGAAGGCCGAATGATCAGATGAACACATTTCTGACATTGGGGATTTTCGAAGGGCACACTTTCTTGATAAAGGAAATTGAAACACTAATTAAAAATTACGCCTGTGGGGTTTGTGGCGCTCGTTTTACACAAAGTACTCATCTCCAAAGACATTCAAAAATCTGCACTGAAGGAAAAACAAAACTCAACTGTCCCCTCAAACCAACACAATTGGCAAATTCCCCTTTCACCCCTTTTCCAAACATTTTCTCCAAAGCTGTCATCTGGATGGAAAGGGAAATGAAAACAAGAGGAATTCATATTCATCAGCAAACGTGTGGGCATGGAGGTGAAAGATATGTGGCCGGAATTCCTGTTGACGGTTTTAATTTGGAACACAAAAAGATTTTCCAGTTTCACGGGTGCTTTTACCACGGCTGTCCATACTGCAACCGTTATTGTTTTGACACATCAATTAAGAAAGGAAAAACGCCGAGAGAACTTTTCGAAGAAACACAAAAAACCACAACCAAACTAAAAGAAGAGAATTTTGAAGTGATTGAAAAGTGGGAATGTGATTTTGATGTGGAGACTTTCGAACAGCAGATGCAAATGCCAGAAAACAAAAACTCGATTTACCCCTTTTTCACCCTCTTTGATTTCGAAGTTATCATGAGGCAGAAAGAAAAAATCCAGGCAACCACCGATCTTTGTTTCAAAAATGCACACATCCCGATTTCTGATTCAATCAGAGACAATTTCCAAGAACAAACCACTCACCTCCAAGAAAGAGACTCAGAAAAGCTGATTGAAGCTTTTGTGGAAGAGTTGGAAGAAAGAGCAAAAAGAATCAGAGAAAATATGGAACAAACCTTTCTCCCAGATAACATGAAATATTTGCCAAAAAGCGCAAGGCAAAGTCTTTTTGATTGGTGTTACCAAGTTCCCGTGCTTGGTTTCAACAGCGGAAAAAACGATCGGAACGTGATAAAAAAAGTATTTCGTGGAAAAGATTATCTGTGCAGAAGGGGACATCCAAGTCGCAAAGTCCGCCAACAAAATCATGTTCAGTAGGACGCCAGAAATGATATTTCTCGACATCATCAATTATCTCGGTCCGGGAACAGGTTACGACGCCTGGGTGAAAGCTTTCAAATATGCGGGCCAGAAATCGTGGTTGCCGTATGAATGGTTTGATTCACCTGAAAAGCTCGATTTTCCAAGTCTCCCGAATTATCCACACTGGTATTCGAAGTTGAAAGAGAAGTTTGTTCTGACGCGCAGTGAATGGAAAGAGTGCAAAAAGTTGTTTCGCGAGAAAGGGATGAAAACCTTTTCAGATTGGTTGCGCTTCTACAACAATCTGGATGTGCGGCCGGGCATTGAAGCAATCAGTAAAATGAAAGAGTTTTCTGCAGAGAAAAACATCGACATGTTGAAAAACGCGGTGTCAATCGCAGGTGTCAGCCTGCGTTATCTCCTCGACGGAGCACTCCGTGAACTTGCAAAAGAAAAAGGATATCCTGGGTTGTGGAACCCGGGTGAGGAAGAATACACAATGTTGAAAGGCGCGGTTGTCGGAGGGCCCAGCATCGTATTCACCCGTTTCCACGCAGCAGGAGAAACTTTCATCCACGATCACCAATTCGAAAACCCGAAGAAATGTGAGGCCATCCTGGGTTACGATGCCAACGCTTTGTATTTGTCCACGATGGCGCAAGAAATGCCATGTGGGCGCGGAGAGGTGCGTGGCCAAGAAAAAAACCCAATAAGCCAACAGCGAATCCTGAAGGAAACTGTCGTTTTCACAAAAAGGCTCATGACAAAAAAATGGTTTGGCTTCGCTGAGGTTGACATTGAAATCCCCCAGCGGCTGCAGCCCAAGTTTCAGGAAATGAGCCCATTCTTTCGCAACAAAGAAGTCCCCGACGAGGAGGTGCCCACACATGACCAAGACCAAACGAAACAGGGGAAATGGCAAACGGTTGGTTGGCGCTTTGAAAGCAGCGAAAACCGTGTTGTACGCCCCGCTGTTGGTTTGGTATCTGAGACACGGGGAGATCATCACAGCTGTTTACCGCACCATTGATTATACCCCTCGAAAACCGTTCGTCTGGTTTGTCGACCAAGTCACAGAAGCAAGAAAAGAAGGAGACAACGACAAGGACAAGGCTTTGTTGGCGGATGTTTTCAAACTGCTCGGCAACAGCGCTTACGGCAAGCTGATCGAAAACAAAGAGAACCAAACCAATGTGAAATACTCACGAGAAAGATAATCAGTCGACAGAACACTCAGAAGCTCCTCCTTCAAGAACCTCGACCTTGTTGGCGACGCGTTTGAAATCGAGACCCGCAAAAGACAGATGATGATCAACCGTCCGTTCCAGTTTGGCATCGCGGTGTATCAGCTGGCAAAACTGCGGATGTTGGAGTTCTACTACGATTTTCTGGACACGTTCGTGGACCGGCGGGATTTCGAGGCAATCCAGATGGACACTGACAGTTTGTACATGACCACCAGCTCCCCACGTTTCGAAGATATGGTCAGCCCAGAGCTGCGAGCGCGGTTTGAGAGAGAAAAGCACCACTGGCTGTCGTTGAGCAGCGAAACGAAACGGACTCCCGGGATCTTCAAGTTGGAATGTGTTGTGGAGAGGATGATCGTGGTTTCCTCGAAGTGTTACTTCGTGAACGTAGTCGACCAGAAACACGATTTCACGGAGAAAGAGCTGGTCAAGTTGATGGAGGACCAAGACAAGGAAAAGCCAGACTTCACCAAAACCTCCACCGCTTGGGGTGAGGAGTTTTTTCAGCGCGAATGCGCGGGCAAGCATATGATCCGCCTGTCTGCGGCCAAGGCAAGGTTGGTACGTGAGCTGGAGAAGTGAATTGCGGCAAAATGGCATCGAGCGCCCACTTTCGCTCCGGGCGCGCGTTTTGCAACGGATACTGTGTCAGACAAACTCAGTACGAAAGGAATGACCAAAGCGCAGAACCGGCAGGCCTGGGCAAGGTTCAAATCCGCGTTGGGTGGCGAAGAAGACAAGGCCATCAACAGAGGTTTCCGGATGAAGAACGGACAAATGATGACATACGAGCAACATAAACTGGGATTTAGCGCGTATTACGACAAACGGTGGGTCTTGCCGGATGAAATCCACACTGAGCCGATTTAGTTACACATTTCAAGTTAGATTTGCCTTGGAATAGGAGCCCTTTGGCCCAATTTGCAAAAGTAGATTTTCGAAAGCAGAGTCGCGCAGGATGTGGGTTAACCAGGCCTGACAGGAGAAAGCTCGGTGTTTGGGAGACAACCATCAACTCTTCACGCACGAAACTGCGCTGGGGCCCATCGCGCAATCAGTACATCACCGGCTGGTTCGGTTTCGTCATGACCCTTTCAACCTCGAACACTTTCAAAGACCAACAGGGTCTGTGGCTCTTCGTGCGCCCCCCTCCAACTTAATTGCAACTGCGGGATCCAACTCTGTTAGCCGCGTGGTTTCTTGGTTGAGAGCAGCAACAACCCTGTGAAGCCTTGCCACCCACACAACAGACCGCGTTCCCTCCGGCAGCCGCATCTCAACAGCGTACTGGTGCCCGAACAGCCGCTCAGCAGGCGCGCGGTTGAAGCGTTCCACAATCGCCTGGTCGCGGTGAATTTCAACACGCCCACGGCGAATGTCCGTTCCATGCGCCTCCATGACTCTGGAAACAGCCCCCATGAACTCACGCTCCAGGTCCACCTGCAGCAGTTTTGGCCATTTGAGAGGGCCGCGCTTGTAAATTTTCTCGAGGGCACGAGCCACTTCGTCAGAATTTTTCGAGTTCAGGGGCTCAGCTACCTTGAAGCGGCTGGCCAGGTCGACAACAGTCAGTGCGTATTTGAAAGTTTTGCGCCCCACCTTGTCGTGCGGCATGAAGAGCAGGTCGGCTTGGTGCACCGCGTTGGGTGTCGGCACGTCAAACTTCGGCCAAGGAATGGGCCGCAGCGCGGGAAGAAAGATCTGCCAAAGCGAATGCTTTTGCAACCACTGTTTCGCCACATTTTCCGAAACTTTTGCGGCTTAGGCTAATTTTTTCACGGCGGAAAACCCTTTCCAATAACCTTTCGGGCTGTAGTAAATTTTTGAAAGGCGTTTTACCATTGAACTTATAAAACAGTGGGAAAGATGGCGGAAGCAAACGGAAGGGTATGCTTCGGGAAAACGATGGCTGAGGACCATGAGAATTTCGAAATTGTTTGTCAAAGTTGCCAAAGGGTTGAGGACCTCAGCACACCCACCAAAACCAGGGAGGAGGTGGGGTGAACAGCCAACCCTGTTTCATACACCCACCTTCGACAAATTCTCTAGAAATATGAAATATTCGACGCCGTCAACTCCATTTCGGTTGCCGGGCGAGAAGAGAGCGACCCGTCTCGGTGGAAGTTTTTGGGAAGCCTCATCCACAATTTTAGGGCGTTTCTCACCCCCAGGTCGGTGAATTTCGTTTGCTTTTTGCATGATTACTTTCAAGCGGTTTCCGAAGGAGTTTGGCCGCGCAAAAAAGAAATTCTCGCGCACCTCTTTCCTGCTGTCGAAAAAATACACCCAGCAACGCGTCGCCGGGCGAAAGAAAGGTTCGATGAATGGTGGTGGGACCTGAATCAATCAACGTAATTACGACAACGAGGGTATTCTGTCTCGCGATGGGCGCAACAACTGCAGGCGACATGAGGATTCCTCCAAATAGCACCCCGGCGCAGAAACTCGCAGGGCACAAAACGAACCAAAGGTCCATTGCAACATGTTTTTGTGAAGCCTTTGTTCAAATTGCCAGCCTTCACTCCGCGACGAAACGTTTGTCGTATTTCGCCTGGATTTTTTCGGGGATTTCCATGGAGTGGTCGCTGACGAAGTCGTCATCCATTTTCAGCCTGTCAAGGAACTCTTTTTTCAATGAATGCCTCACCCCTGAGATGGAAGCGAATCGCGTCGAGAATTTTTTGTACTCAACCCAGGTGAAGTTGGCCCTCTCAGCTTTTTTGTCGTATTTTTTGAAGCTTGCCACACCTTTGACGACAAGCCCGAAACCCGTCAGAGTAGCAAAAATAATTGGGTTCAAGGTAATACCTCCCACAAATGTAGACGAGATGATGAACTTTCCAGCCACCACATTGCAAAACAGGTTTTTTCTTTGAAAGTTGCGAAAGAGTTTTTCGTAGCCCCAATGTTTTTTGTGGTAAAAAGCGTAAAGCTTCTTCAACATTTCGATGGTGTCCCGTTGAAGGTATGGGTCGATGTGGTTGAAGTCGAACACACAGAGCTTGGGTTGGTCGTTGACCATGGTTACATTGAAAGATGGAAATTTATGCATGGAACTCGGCGGCGAGCACCACGTGGGTGTGCAGGCCATGACCAACAATTTTGAACGTCAATGCGGTTGCCCCTGGGAAAGCCAAATGCATTCTCAAGCCTTTCAACGTTATCCAGCCAGTCGCTCCTTGGCTGATACTATGGTGAAACATTCGACTCTCACGTGCCCCCTGGTGACATAAACACTGAAAGTTCCATCACGGACCATGGTGCCACCTTTAATGTGCAAATCACAACGAATCAAATATCTGAAGAAGGGGATGTATAGAGCCCAAAACGCCGGCATGGAGAAAACCTCCTCTTCGCTTGAAAAAGGGCCGAAAAGCACGTCGCTTGCTATTTTGTAAACCAACCCATGCAAAATCACGGGTTTTGAAAAGCGGACCGCCCCGGTCTGCTACTCAAACAACTTGTCATCATTGTCATAAACCGCGTTGTCATTCAAATTCAAATTTCCACCCAATTTTGGTTCATTGATCAAATAACTATTCATGTTCAGGTGACTCTACAACGTCATCTGCCCGTTTTTCCACCAAATAACGTTGCGCGCCAATCTTTCACGTAGTTCCTGTCCAAATCCAAATCATCACCCAGTTTCTGTTGATAAAGGAAAACCCACCTAGGTCCAGGGCGGTGTCCATTGTCATTCCGGTGACGCCCGCACGGAACAACACCAGGCCGTTACTATGAACTTTTTTGTAATTGAGATCCAAATTACCCCTCAGTTTGGTTTCCAACAGAAGATAGCCGTTCATATCCAAGTCGGTTTGCAGTTCCATTTTTCCACTTTCCACAGCCCAAATTGTGTCAAAAACACCCGAGTCCACACTGGAAACGGTGCCAGAAACCCCATAGACAACGAGGTGGCCCGTGGTTGAGCCCGAAGTTGAGCCGTCCAGGTCCAAATAAATGTAGTTGGGAGTGGTGTCGCTCCACCGGTTGAACTGAATGAGGGTTTTTGTGTATGGCGGGTTGGCGCTGCTGAAGTTTGGCGAGGTTTGGCTCGTGATGGAAATGACGGCGGCGCTCGCCCTCACGGACACATTTTTCATTTCCGGCAGAAAGTACTCAACCACGAACGTGTAATGCCCTTTCGGCAGCGGATAAAGATTGAAACCGATCCGCGAGCGGTAATCATCGGTGCCCGCGTCCTTTGTGAGAGTGAACTCAAAAGCGTTTTTGTTGACCCCGTGTGGAGAGGCAGCGAAGTTGACTATCCCACGGACACGAATGTTGTTTTCGGCCGAGGACTCGTCGTCATCGTCCATGAGGTAGGCGAATTGATTTTTTTGCCCGCCGGACTGAGAAAGGTGCGAATGATCCACATAATCCTTCGTTGCCGCGTCCGTCTCGTCGACCGGCTTTTCGAGAGTGGTGATTTTGTGGGCCCCCGTGTCGAGATTGCCTGTCATTGCTTGGCTGCCATCCTTTTTCAGGAAGTTATTCAAGGAATTATCCACGTAATTTTTTGTAACCGCGTCATCGAGGGTGGTTGGGTCGTGCAAAGAGGTGATCCTTTGCAAACCCATGTCCAGGTCTCCAAACATTGGCTCTGTTCCGTCTCTTCGGAGGAAATTTTCATCGACATACCGTTTGTTCGCCGCGTCTGTTGTGGCGCAAGATTCACGACCGCGTTGTTGTTCATGTTCAAGTCTCCTTGTGGAATCGCGTCAAATTTGGTTCGCAAACCCCCGTCCACATATTTTTTGTTGACGACGTTGCCGGCAGGCGTGCTGGAATCGGCGTCTTTCAAATTGAGGATGGCATTTCCTCCCATGTTCAAATCATCCACCGCCGAGTTTGCCCCGTTGGTTTTCAAACATGGCACCATTTCGGAGTCGATGAAGCTTTTTTTCACCGCATCGAGAACAGCTTTGGGGTAACCCATGTTGGTGATGAGATTCTCCCCTATCTCCACGTCCCCCGCCATCGGGGAGCTTCCAGCGAGTTTGGCAAAAGTGGCGGTAACATAACTTTCGCTGACCGCATCAAGCGGGCCGGCTGGCGGGCCCAGATTCTCAACCTGGTGGCCCCCGTGTCAAGAGCGCCTGTCATTGGGGCGCTGCCATCCCTTTTCAGATAATAATCCAGGGGAGGGGCCGGGGCCGCGTGTCTTGGTGCCCGCCTTCCAGATTGTTAAACACCCCCATTTCCGCCGGCAGGTTTATATCTCTTCGTCGAAATTTTTTTCATCAGTTTTTTCGGTTTGTCGTAGTAAAAGAAGGAAAACTTCTTCTCGGTGGCGCGGTCCAGCAGGTCGTGGGTGACCCCCAGCTTATCGGCAATTCGTTTGTTCTCCCTGAGGAGGAAGCGGAAAAGGCAGAAATGGCTGCATTTATCCCGGATATTTTCTGGGACCTCGTAGTAGGTTTGGGTCAGGTAAATGATGCTGCAGTTTCTGTGCCGGCCGTTGATGAAATATTTGATGATGTCGTTCTTTTATTTTATTTTTTTTTTCCACAAACCAGGTCATCAAACACGACGATATTTTTGGTTGTCGGTCGGCAGTTCTTCTAGGGGAACGATTTCGTCGCCGGCGGCCCCAATGACAGGGTAACCGACCTTGGGGACAATGTTTTCGGCAAAGTCCTGAAGCAGCGCCTGGTACTTGTTTAGGTGGAGATTCTTGGAAAAAAGAAAAACTTTGTCAAACTCCAACAACTCGTAAAGCGTGTACAGCAGGATGTTGGTTTTGCCAGAATTGCATGGCCCGCAAATTAACATCCGTAAAACATCCGCGGGCATGGCTGGGTGCCCCTGCATGAAGCCATTTGCGGCAGAAAAGTCAGGATCATAATTTGGAATTTTCATTTTCCCTATATATAACACCGACCGTCATGTCAGTGCAAAAGTGGCGGCAACGGCTGAGACCGCAGCCAAGAAGAGTTTCCAGCGCCCCCACCACCATTGGGGGAAAAGGAAGAAGAGTTTCCCGCGCCACCGCCACCATTGGTGGAAGAGGCAAGTGCTGGTGTTGAGCGCACCCTAGGGCCAACGTGTAAAAAACCAAAGGTGCCAAGCTTTCTCAGCAACACCAATGAATCGGATGCTTTGCGAACGGCCAAACGGCTTATTACGCAATACGGGGATGACCCCAGTACAAATTAAAAAAGAAAACCTCCCAGTTTCACAATTTCACGGTGGCAGATCTCCAAAACTTTGTGGCTGAAATGGAAGCCCGAAGAAGAGGAGGGCGGCGAGAGTTTTCGCCACAGCAGCTTCAAGCAGGGAAAAGGACGTTGAAAACGACTCCCCCAAAAGAGACGAGAGCCCACACTCCCTCATCTTGGGAACAAGCCATTGTAGCCCAGAGGCCCGCTATCGCTGAGCCAGAAGATGAGGAATTTGCCGAGCAGGAATGGGAAACGGAAGGTTCCGACTTTGGGTCCGCCGCTGAAAAAATGATCGACCGATTGTATGTGATGCTTGGTTCGATCAGAGCCGGCAATACTGCAACAAAACGTCGGGCCCAGGTTGTTTCTTTTCTTCCAAAACTTGCCAAATAGGGTATTTTGAATGGGTTTCAAAGACAGAAAATCCTCAACGATTATATAGCGCGATGATGACCTTCAACCTGTTGCTCGGCTCGCGCCTTGCGAAGCTGCAGAAAAACGGGGGCGATAAAAAGCCCCAAAATTTCAGAATCTTCTTTAATCCTCCGATTGAGCTGGCAGGGAAAAACTACAAAGCGACGTTGAACCGGCTGATAACCATGAGCTACTCGTGGTACAATATTGCAGAAGCTTTCGGAAACAACAAACTGAAG
The DNA here is from genome assembly GCA_016490735.1 of Pachyseris speciosa. NCBI lineage: Eukaryota > Metazoa > Cnidaria > Anthozoa > Scleractinia > Pachyseridae > Pachyseris > Pachyseris speciosa. Next base: position 636,854 of record JAEMWC010000408.1, read on the forward strand.
TGGAGGAAAAAACCGGCGATTGGGAAACTTTGACTTTCCCTGATGGGATGTATGATTACACCACCATCAAGCAGAACCTCGTGGACTTGAATTTCACCCAGTCAACAAGACCAGGATTGATTCTGTGGGAATCCGAGTAACAGATGGGCGCAACAACACCCTCGACCTCAACGGAGTTGACGTGGCTTTGAGCCTAAGAATCGAAGAAGAATAAATTCTTGCAAAATATAGAGCGCTTCCCACCAAAGGTGAAAGATGAATTACCCAGGCGAGTGGATGAAGTTTTTCGACGAGCGCGCCGGTCGTTATCGTTACAAGCACAAAAGGTCGGGGGTGGTCCGTGACACCCTCATGGCATTCGGAAAGGTGTTCAAAAAGAGGGCGACCGGGACCGCGAAAAAATTCGCCAAGGTCGCGGCCGAAAAGGCGGGCCAAAAACTTGGCGAAGTTGGGGGTCCAAGAAAATACAACAAATCTTGCGAAAACGCCGCCCGCGGCACACCCCACTCGAAAAACTCCCGCCTCGGGCCGGGAATCAGAGGCGATGATAAAACTGAGCCGCATTTTGACAAACCAACTTTGAAAATTTCCCCAACAATATACCGGCAATGTTCAGAGCCCCGCGCTCACTCGAAAAGGTGGATTACGAGCAGGTCCATCTGGAAACCCCACTGACACTTCCGGGTAATGGCCAGCGCCAAAACCCCAAAACTGGAATGAAGTTTTCTGTGAAAGACAGGGACGTTGTCCGTGACTGGTACAACGCCTATTTTCGCATTGACTACAAATTCCAGCTTCTCGCGAATGGTGGCAATGTTCCTGCTGACGCCCAGTCGGCCCCATTCAACAGCTCCTTCTCTCTGATCAAAAACCTGAGTGTGAAATCCGCGGGAAAAACAGCTTACATAGCCAACGACATCCACAAAGTGATCTTCATCAAAAACTTAGTTGAGTGTTCTGACGATTATGCCAAAACTGTGGCGAGTTTTGGTATCTCGACAGCGACGACACAACTGTGACGGATGGCAACGCAACAAATCCTAGAATCATGGCTCGCGCTCTTCTTTCGCAAGGCGGCACAACGGTCAAAACCATCGTTCCCCTCAAACGCTACTCGTTTTTCGAAGAGCTTTCAGACAAACTCTTGCCTCCGATGCAGCTCTTGTTCGAAGTCGAGCTGCAGGATGACGGTGAAATGCTCTTTCAAGGCGACGACGTCGCGCGGCGAATTGTTGTCATCAAATTTGAATTGTGGGTTCCAAAACTGCTGCTGTCCCCGGCGGGACAAGCGCTTGTCAACGAAAATCTTCTGAAGCCAACCCAATGGCGCTACTTGAAAGAAACGTTGGTCCTCAGCACCAGCCGCGGAGATGCCGGTGGGCAATGGCAAATTTTCCCTGGTGTGAAAAACGCCAAACACGTCTTTGTTTTCTTACAACAAACGCGGAAACAAAAGAACCAGAGATTCAACCCCTATGCCTTTGACACCGTCGACCTCGATGGGGACGACTCAACAAAATTGGCCTCCTGCCGCCTCAACTACGGGAGAAACTTTTTCCCCGAATTGGATTATGAAGGTTATGATGAAACCCTAATCCGCCGCGATCTGATCAACTACAAATACAGGAAAAATGATTACAACACGGGGACTCAGCTGAATGTGGCCAACTACTCAAAGCTTTACCCTGTCATTTACTTCGACCTCAGAGCAACCCCCGACGGTATGACGGGCGACCCGAAAAAGTTGGTTTTGCACCACCGGTTGAATGAGGCCGCCAACGCCCAGGATTACACCATCTTCGCCACTGTCCTGAATGAGGAGGAACTTGTGATCAAACAAATTGGAAACGAGCTAGTTGTGGCTTGAACCTGTGATGGAGAAATTGTTTCTCTTGATAAGAGATGGCGACGGCGTATCGTCCGTTCAAGCTTGCGCTGACTGGCGGGCAAAAGGAAAGCCTCCAAAAAGCTTTCGCTGACAAAGTGGCTGTGACTCTGCGCGTGACTCTGAGCCTGAACAAATTGGGCATGGCGACGACCTCCTCCTGACCGCCACCCAAATCAACCGAATGAAAAATGCTGCCAGCGAAAAGCGCGGCGCCGATGTGAAAGTGAGCAAGACGCAGATCAGCTAAACTGTAAACCGCGGCGGCAACCTTTTTTCCACGGTGCTTGATTTGGCCCGACCTTTGCTCGCGCCCGCGGCAAAAGCTTTGGCAACCGCGGGGCTCAGCTTTGGCGCGGAAAAAGCTTTGAAAAAGATTTTAGGAGAAGGTTTTGGCCCCCATGAGGTGCAGCTGTACAAACTCGCGCAAATGCTGTTCCCCGACCAGAAAAAGACAATTGAAAAGTTTCTCGTGGGAAAAGGTTTGGTCCGTGGGGTGGGGCCGCGCAATATGGAGGGTTTCTTGGCATGTTGGCTTCCCTCGGCATTCCTTTAGCCATTAGCCTTGTCAAAAAGATGTTGGGGAGTGGAATGCAAGCGCGGTCGCGCCGCTCGGCGCCCCCTCGTCTACCACCACCCCTTCCCCCCTCCAGGGGTAATGGAATGCAAATGCGTCCTCCACCTGTTTACGGACGCTGGGAGGACTGGGAGCGCCCAACATTCAACACCCATCGAACCTCCTCGATTATTTCCCGGTTTGGGTTCAGTTTTTCAAGTTTCAAGTTTATTTCAACTCTTTTTACAAGTAGATAATTCTTGGTGGACTGGGCCGCAAATAGCTTTAGAGCTAATCGAGGCGGACCAGTCCTTAAATATTACTATTATAAATATTAATATTATTATTAATATTATTACTGATTCGTCTTACGACGACATTAAACAGAATCAAAAAGATCGCTTAACAACATGTAAATATTACTGTCTAGGTAAAATCTAAAGGGAAAGTTAGAGACCAAAACTTGACTCCAGTCGGAAATTCAATGTTTCATCATGCTAATCAAGGTATCCATCTCGACATATGAGTTTTCAGATTCTAGTATTTCAATTATTTTTGTTCTTATAGTTTTTTTAAAAGAGTTTTTGGATAAGGTTTTTAGTCTAGTTGGTATCCCATTCCAGATTTTAACACCAACACGTGAAAAGGCCTTAATTTGAACATTAAGTGCGGATTGTCTAGTAAAAAAATGCTCAGATGTTGATGAGCGTGTGCTATAAGAATGAATACTGGCAATTTTAGAGAATAAATTTGAAATATTAGTCGGTGCAGAATTAGTACTGATATTGTACATTAAATTAGCAATTTTCTCATAATATAGGAATTGGAGCGGTAGAAGTTTTCCTTTCAAGAAGAGGGGTATTGCATGCTCCCTTGGTTGTGCAAAGTGAATAAGACGGAGTGCACGTTTTTGAAGGACAAGGACTTTATTTAACAAGGTCTTAGATGCATTTCCCCAAGAAGTTAGTCCATACGTTATATAAGGAGCAATGAGAGTCTTATAAATATCAAGAAGGGTTCGATTAGGAACAATATGTCTTAATTTCGCAATTAAACCAACAGTTTTGCTTATTTTTGTTGTGAGGGCATGAATATGGTTTTTCCAACTTAAATTTTCATCAATTAATAACCTAAGAAATTTAATACAGTTCTTTTCTTCAAGAGGTACATTCTTATTTTCTTCACTGTCAAAAATATTAATCTGGGGTCGGTAATTAAGTTTTTTTTGGTGTGGGCGAAAAATAATAAAGTTTGTTTTCTTTATGTTGAGTGTAAGTTTATTTGAGGTTAGCCAATTAAATAAATTGTCCAATTCAGCATTTACAATCAATTCTAATGTTCTGAGATTTTCATGGGAGTAAAGGAGATTAGTATCATCTGCAAAAAGGAAAAATTTAAGTTTTCTGGAGCAATTTTGAATATCGTTAACATATAACAAAAAGAGGAGCGGCCTAAAACGGATCCTTGGGGTACACCCCAAGTAACCACTTCTTTATCCGAAATGTAAGAGTTAATCTCATTCACCCAGTACACCACGAGCCAACACAACGCGAACATTAGTGCGGACGAGCAGGCCAGGTATAATCAATGACCCACCTTTCTTCAAAATCTTAAATATTTTTATAGCGACATAACAGATGCTCGCGATTTTTTTGCCAACGAACCCAACAACGCCCGTTTCGTCGACACAAGTCGCATATTCCACATTGGGTCACAAATGTGAAGACATGCTCAATTTCACAGAAAGGGGCGCCGTTAAAAAACTCGACAAGCTCAGCGTGGACTTCGTCCCACCCCGCGCTTTTTTTTTTTTGTCCTGCAATTTTGCTTGAATGACACCGCCGAGGATTTTTCCAGGAGCTCAGGTGGGAGTTTGTTGACGCTTTCCAAGAGATTCATGTGTGCTGGGGGTGCTGTTGTTTAATGGACCGGAGCGGAAGTTTGTGAGAAATAAAAAAAAAGTGTGAATTGATTTCACACAGCTTACAGCGACGTGTGAGAAAATATCATCCAAACACACCACCTGAAATGTAAATTACTCATTTGTTGCGGAGGGTAAATTTGTTGTAACAGTTTATCTATTGAATAACATAAAACACAGAGGTCACTATTTTCACAATTGTTGTACAATCCAAATTCAAATGTGAAGGAATACCTTGTTTCGTGCAAAAAGGTGGTTTGACAATGAAAATATGAATATCTTCATGAACATCTTCCCACCCCATTTCTGCGCGGTCCTTCACTTCTTGTTTGACCATTTCAGAGAGAATTTTTTTCTCTAAGCTCAAGAGGTAAGCGCTGAATCTGTTCTTCAAGATTCATTTCAAGGTTGACTCTTCTGTTCAAAAGACCCCTCTCTCTAATAGGTCGACCCCTTCATTTTTCGCCACGAAAAAAGAGAGGAAACATGAAACGAAACAAAGGAGCTAAAAGTTCGTCATGGACCCATCCCCACCCCTTTTCTCTCTTTCCTTCAGTTGTTTTTGGATGAAGTGGGAGAGAATTTTTTTCTCTCAACTCGAAAGGTAAGTTCTGGATGCGTTCCTCCACATTCATTTTCTATGTAAGTGATATTATTTAATCGACCGTGTCATAAAATCCTCTTGGGTCAACCATTTGTTCATGTACTCTTTTTGCTCGGTGGGGAGGGAATGAAGTACTTTGTAAGAAATATATGCCAAGGTGTCAATAAATGCGGTTTCATTTGTCGATTTGATATATTTCCATGGTGATTCCCAGTTGCTGAGGAACGTGTATACATGCATCATTGGCAAATAATCCATCGACCCTTTATTTTCTTTGCCCAACCATTTTTCAATTTCTGACAACAGCGCCAAACGAACAGAATGTTCAAGACCATTTGCTGTTGGTTGAGGAGTTTCACCGCGCTCCGCCATCGTACATACCCCCACCCACCCTCTCTTCAAAAGGGCGTCATGTGATGGGTGGACAAATGCGCACAATCACTGCCTTACCACTGGTACCTTATTGGTGGTTAGTATATCTGCTCCAGCATCCACTCCTCCCACACCCAAGCGGGGGATCGTCCATTCCAACCCAAAAGGGGGGAGGGGCGCCGGTTCTGTCACAAATATCATCCTCATTACAATCGGTGCATTTCAAACACCTAAAAGAACTGAAGTCTTCAGCGATCGAGAAGAGAACACGATTGGATTTTTCCTCTTCGTCCAAAGTGGGGAGAGGGGAGCCGGTTCTCAAACAAAATTTTCTCTCCTTGCAACCAGTGCATTTCCAACACCGAAGCAAAGACAATTCAGGGGGGGAGTGAGATGGGGACCTAGTTGAATTTTTCCTCCTCCTCGGGGGAGTTGGGGGTACAGCCACATGATTTCCCCCTTCATTTCTTGCCAGCTCCAGCGGGAAGTTTGTTGGGAGGGGGCTGGCACTGGCCGCTTTCTGCGGGGGGCAGGCACTGGCTGCTTTCTGCGGGGCTTTCTTTCACCAACAATGTTGTTTGCTGCTGGCTGCACGTTTTCACATCGCTCTGCCATCGTCATACCAACACCCACCCTCTCTCTAATTGGCCGACCCGCCACCTTCGTACCCACCGATTGGCCCCTGCTTTCTTGATTTTACCTGTTTGTTTTCCCTCTTTCCACCCGAGTAGTAATATAAGGACCAAAACAAATACCGTTTTGAGTGAGAGCCTTATTTTGAAGAATTGAGTCTCCCAGCTTCAACTTCCTACTGGTAAGGAGGAAGTTGAAGTTGGGGGACTCAATTCTTTGAAATAAGGCTCCCACGAAAACACGGTATTTGTTTGGTCCTTATATTACTACTGGTCCAGCTACTTCAATACTTAAACACCAACGTTGTGTCAAAACGGTTATGGGGTAAGCTGTGGGAGAGGTAGGACGTAAGGATGTTCCCTTTTTTTCGAAGCTAGTTAAGGGAGTATACTGTCGTTTTCTTTTTGATACATTTGGCATAAATTCTCTTGTAAAGCAATGGCTACAAATTTCAATGAAAGCCCCCGCATCCACGTTGTTATATGACCCAGAATTTCATGCCCACACACTAGCCGTGTGATCTAATTGCTCTCTGTTAGTCTTCTGTTGAAAATTTTTTTTTAACTTTTTGAATTGCATAGTTGGTGGCATTTGACTCTCCAATTTCAATATTTTGTCAGTTTTCAAATGCGTCTTTCGGGTTCATGTATGGTTTCAATCTTCATATAGGATGTACTGTGTCTCAAGAATAACATATATCTTAACTTTCTTTAGTTAAAGGAGTTCAGTACCACGAAGAAACGCATTTATTTCTGTACCAAAAAACCTAAGAATAACGATTTACGAATTTTCAGTACTCCACTTTCGAGTAATCGCCCGAGTAAATTTCAACGAGAATCCGAGCATGTGAGCAGTTGCAAAAAATTTGCGAGCACGAACAAGCGAGCACATCGAGCAAAGGCCGAATTTTGCGACCACTTTAAACTTTTAAGGAACCATTCGATACCCCTCATAAAGCAAGCTTAGACATGTTGGCATATCATATCTTACGTTCATAATAGGTTTTATGAAACTCGATGACATAAAAAGCAAGTGTAGACATGGTGACAATTCAACTGGAATTTAATAACATTAAGAAACTGGAGTCATTACATCTTTTAGCAAGGAATAGAATTGAAGTAGTCTTCTATTTCTAAAAGCATCTGAAAGGCTGGATCCTGTTGAAGATCAAAGATTTCGTTATTTTCTTCTTCAATGTCAATCTCAGCAACACATTCAGTAAATTCATTGCTTTTCATAGGTTGCGGGTGACAAACGATTTCTCCCAATTCTTTCTGTACCAAAACGAACCGAAGCCAAAAGTAAAACGATGACAGGGTCCAACATTATATAGTTAGAATAATAAGGTTAAAAAATCACAAAAATTAAGACGACTGTGAGAATCTTTTTGCCAGGAAAGCGTAAAGACATACCTTTAAAAAGAAACATCAAATTGATGAGACATAAATTTTAGGTAAAGTATCCGATTTAAGGGGTGTTTTCTTTCGATATCAAAAACTTATGAGTGCTTAAAATCAGGCCACTTTGGGCCTACTCCCCAAATCCGACTAACGCAATTAGGTTAAAACGTCAATTGAGTTCGGTATACACTAGGCGACAAGTCGCAGGGACATGTGACGGGGACAGGCCTCAGCGATAATTCCCCACGTGTGACATGCCTAAATTCAAGAGAAAATCTTGTGGCGCCCAAATATTGTTTCCGCAGCCTGAAGCAAGAATTCAAACTTGCTTGAATCCGTGCGTCAAGTCGCGGAGACAAAATGACACAAATTTTCAGTGTCCCCTAGTATGCAATGTCAGATGTCCTGTCCCCGCGACATAATTAAAAAAAAAAACAATGGGAATCGTCGTTTATCCCTCCATAGACAAGTTGCCCCGTAAGTATTATGTAGGCGTCTTCACCCAGGGATGTGTCTCCCACGGTGCGTACACAAGGTGGTTTATCGTAGAGAATTATCGCAGCGACGTATCACCTAGTGTGTGCCGACCTTTACGCTAAATTAAATTGAACTTAATTCTATTCTCAAAAAATTAACACCCTATACATCCTATTCACTTCAAAAATGTATAATATAACTTATATAACATCCTGATATTATATGTCGGCACACATATTTTCCTCTTTCAATGCAAAAAAATCTAAGCCATATAATATTAAAGTGAACTATGGCTGTATCGATATTACCCGAACCAAGAGGATGATTGAAAATATAAAAAGTATATATCTTTCTATTTAAAGTTCATATTAAGATTAAGCTCTTAGGTACCTTAGCTGCCTCGGACTAATTGTTAATTTTGTGACAAACATTGCCGATACACGTGATGTCGACATACTTTTCTTTCTCTTCCTGAATGACAAAATGAGAAACTGCAGTTTTACTCCACACTCAGGGGGCTTGCATTCTGCAGCTCCTCTGAACTGAGTGTATCTTGCGGGAGTTTTCGAATCTCACTTGGTTGTTCTTGAAGCGCAAACTGCACCATGGTTTCCTTCGCTTTACTTAAGAGTTAAAGATTTGGGACCATTGACCACCCAACAGTCTTCCTCCACTCGGGAATTTCTAATCTTTAACCAGTCAGTTTTACTGAGCTTGAATCTTGCTTTTGACTTTTGGGTGTACCTCCGAAAATTTATTTCGTCTTTGTCAGAGTCGGAATCATCAAGGGTCTAAACCAAGATTAAAAGATACATAATTATAAAGGGGTATTTTAGGTTGCAACCATACCGGTAACCCTGTAGCCTTCCAATGCTAATGAACCTTAAATAGTGCCGGGCAATTTTTTTGGGGCTGTGGGGGGTGGGAGGGGGCGGGGATGGAGAGGTGAGTGGTGGAAGGGGAGAAGGAAAACAGGGTGACAACGAGCGGGCCTCTTCCTTTACTTGCTTAACGTAGGGCGCTTTTTGCTGGGACTATTCTGCGTATTCCTATTTCGGGTAAAGAAAGAGACAATAAGAGGGATAAGGTATCTTAAATAAATTGACCTGAGACCAACACGTGGAATGGTCTCCCCTAACTCCTGGTGCCACCCCACGGGCTTGGCGGATCACGCACGATTTCTCGCCAAACGTTTTCCCACAGAAACGCATATTCCAGGTAGACGTATTTCGAGTAAACCATATTTCTGCTCTCGGGAGCAGAAGGAAAGGAATTTTATTCCGTTTATTCCGAAAACCGAGTAGATCAATAAATAAAAGAACAACAACACGATTTACGTCTATTCCAAGTGTTCCTATTCCAAATAGTCCAAAATAAATGAGCCCTTAGTGAGGTGTGGCACGGCACGGTACTGTACGGTACGGTAATTTAGATTAGGTAAGGTGAGGTATGCTAAGGTAAGGTAAAGAAAACTGAGGCTAGAACAGGTGAGTTGAGATACGGTACGGAAAGGTAATGGTATATTAGCTGAGGTAACGTACCGGAGGTAAGGTGAGGTGAGGCAGGTGAGGTCAGGTTAGGTAAGATGAGGTTAGGTGAGGTAAAGTGAGTTAGGGTCTGGCGAGGTATGGTGACGTGAGGTGAGGTAAGGTGAAGTGAGGTAAGATGAGGTAAGGTAAAGTAAAGTGAGGTGAGGTAAGTTGAGGTGAGGGGAGGTGTGGTAAGGTGAGATCAGGTGAGGTAAGGTGAGGTAAGGTAAGGTGAGTTACGGTGAGGTAAGGTAAGATAAGGTGAGTTAAAGTGAAGTAAGGTGAGGGGTGGTTAGGGAAAGTGAGGGGAGGTGTGGTACAGTAAGGTGAGGTCAGGTAAGGTCAGGTTAGGTGAGGTGAAATGTGGTCAGAAAAGGAGGAATTTTCATCAAAAAACTTAAGCTTTTAAGACAAAGACAGCTCCCGATGAGCGCATCCTGTTTCCGCTCTTCTACCAAGGGGGCCTCACTCCTGCTCGATCCCTCAAACTCTCAGTGGGCACAACCCCGCGAACAATATACCCTCAACCGAACAGATATCTACCGAGTTATGGTAATAGTAACTTTATTTACCGCATATAAATAAAGCATAACTTGTCGTTGAATGCCCCTGACATATGCTATACCTTCGTTGCTGGGCTTTACAATTCACCATACCGTTGCCAATATTGCCATAGGATTTCAGTGACCGTCGCTGATAAAAAAAAAATAGCCCAAATCTAAACTTATAATTAATATTAAATAACAAGACAAATGATAACGATTTGATCCCGAGTAGTTGTTGGAAGATGATAGAAGAGACAACTCACGACAGGCAGAGGTGCTCAATGACGATAAGAGGTGACACGCCTGTAAAAAGAGAACACGCAAGGCATTTTTACAACGCCATCGACGATCAGTTGGCCATGTGTCCACTGCCAATGGAGAAATAACGTCCTTGAATCTCTCTCTGAAGGTTTCCATGCAGACTTTTTCAGTCCTCAGTCGGGTTGAACTTTCACAAACATAAACGCCCAAACGGTATTGTACCAGATGGGAAAAGGGGTAAGACGTCCCTCAATTCAATTCCCTTTTGTCCTGACAATGGAATCTTACGATTGCTATCTCATGCTCGTGTACACCAAAAACACATGCAAAAGCATGGCAAAGTGTGTAAGCGCGAGACAAACACAATTACAATGTGAAATACGTCGGTCTAGCGGCTAACGCATGGTAGGTTTAGGTACCCTAAACTATGCAGAAACATTTTACGATTTGGTGCAAATAGAGGAGCCCATGAACTCACTGAAATGGCTGAAGTTATTGAATCTTTCAAAAGAAGAAGCAAGTCACTAACACAGCTGAAGTGTAATACAAGAGACCTGAAAATATTTGTCTTTTTCATACTTACTGGTTCTGTCCATTTTTTGGCTCGTCACGAGCCAGATCCCACCCCTCTGCGGTTTAAAATGTCTGGTATGTGTTTAGATTTGAAAAGAATGTTATATTCGAGACAATTGAGCACCAGTCTGCGAACAAAGACCATGAGTTTCGGTTAACGGGATGTCTGTTTGTTGATAATATCGACCACAGCGCGATTGTCCGAAAAGAAAACAGTGCATTGATTACAAATAATGGCGCGCCAAATCTCAGTTGCCAGAACAATGGGAAAAAGCTCCAGGATGGTTATATTTAGAGATTTCCAACTATCCGGCCAACTTCCGTAAAACCAACGTTTGCCTAATACTGCGGCGTAGCCTAGAGAGCCCGCGAGTGCGTATAAAGTTTAATGTTACTAGATGTGAGCCACTTCGCAGATAAGAAAAACGATTTCCCGTTAAAAGAATTTAGAAAATTGAGCCATAACAGAAAATCTTCTTTACACTGTCTCGTGAGACGAATGTGATGGTAGGGCTTACGTACACCTTCAGTCAGATCAATCATTCTGCGGAGAAATGCACGACCGGGAAGGACAACCGAGCACGCAAAATTCAATAGCCCTATAAGCGACTGCAGTTCCTTGAGGGTTGCACTGCGTTTGGTATAAAAAAATCCGTTAACAAACCCCAGCAACGTTCGAGCTTATCCTCCGGCAAACGGGCATGTATGTTAATTGTGTCAAGAGCGATCCCAGTAAATTGTAAACAGGTCGCAGGACCGACGGTTTTCTCATCTGCGATAGGCACACTGATGTCGCTGCACTTGTCTCGCGAAGGTGCTAAAAACAGACAGCGGAAGCTTGTAATTTGGTTGTCGCAATCCATTCGAGCGCCGTGCTAAAGATCTCAAATATGTTGCACGAAGACGAACAACCCATTAGAAGGCAATGATTAAAATAAAATTTACCCTGCCATTCTAAACCGAGCAAGTCAAAGTACAATGGTCTCCTTTTACATTTTCAGAGCCACGTAGACATGCGCTACAAAAAATCATTGATTAAAACCATGTTACACCGGGCCTACCGCCTTTGATCTTTGTGAGAATCGGTCGTAAGAGAGTGCGACTATCTTAAGGGAATGTTTTTTTAAGCTGGGATACCCGAATAGACTGGTTGATGCCACCGTTACCTCGTTTCTGAATTCAGTCTTTTTGGCGGAGAATGATCAAGCTCAGAAGAAGAACACCATGTAGGAGGGAAACATCGTTCGAGTCATACTACCTTTCAAAGATCAGAAATCTGCCGACTTCGTTCGAAAACAGCTTAAAGATCTTGGCAACAACATCGGCAACCCAATACAAACGGTATTCACGAGTCCAAAAATTGGCGAGAAACTTAATTAAAATTCAGGAGAGGAAAGCATCGGTCGTTAGCCGACAATGTGTTGCATATCAATTTAAATGTGACCTGTGCGATACCGATTATATCGGCTACACAACTCCCCATTCTATCACCCTGATTTGTAATAACCAACAGGATTTGTAATATCAACCGGATATGTAATAACAACAGGATTTGTAATTAAAATCAACCGGATATGTAATAAAATAACTAACCGGATTTGTAATAAACTTTCAACCGGATATGTAATCACATACTTAACCAGATTTGTAATAACCTATCAACAGGATTTGTAGTATTATGCGAAACGTGAGTCACATACCCAATATATTTTCTTAAAGATATCCCCCTCTATTTTACCACTTACGGAAGGGTTTGGATGTTCCAGAAGGTTAGGAGTCGAACACGGCGCCAATTTCAGAGGAGTTTAGGAGAGAAGGGTTGGGATTAACATATTCTACATATCTGCCTACATATATGACCCCCCCCCCCCCCCCTTAATGGCCTATACGGAGAGTCTCCACCCGAGAGGGGTACCTTTTTCACCCTTCAGTTATATGAAAGGGTAGGGATTTTACGAGGCTAAGTATATGAAAGGGTAGTGAAATCTGTCATTTAGGTATTTAAAAGGGCCTTTCATTAAAATATTTCGAACACACATACTTGCGATTGTACTGTTTTAATTTATTGGAGGCTACATGAAAATGACAAGAAGACTTCCTATTTTAGGTATATGAAAGGGGTACCATTTGTCCAATGGAAGGTATACAAAAGGGGTACCTTTTCTGCCAAAAATGGTATATAAAAGGGTGAGGGGTCGGACCATGGGGCGGAGCCTCCCCGTACTAACTTTTTTAGTACCCCTCCCACCGGGATATGACCTCTGACAATCGAACCTAAAACGGAAGGCACTCGCCACATATCGAAGGTACTGTAGAAACCATTTAATGGGATTTTGGTAAAATTTATGTTAACAGAAAGTTTTGGAGGAAACTTGCAGCGATTCTCTAACCATCGAAATTATCATTTGCATGCAAAGATCATTCTTTGGCTGCGCTTAGAAACTGAAAACAATTAAACTAAAAGGAAATTAGGACTACGACAATCTCCAGAATACAGGAGTTTGATTTATTTATTTGTTTATTTTTTTTCTTTCAAATTATGAGTTTTCGATGCGTTGCTTCTTTGTTTTTATCGCGAAACCTTTTCAATCAGTACGTGTTTGCTTTCCCAAGAGCCATTAGTTATTCTTCCTGTTTAATACCAGTAGTTGAAACAAGATTCCTGTCTTACAATGTTTGCGGAGTCACTTGCGAAGTTTCGTCGGGCGTCAGGCACAAAAAGCCGCGTGTGTGAGGTTTTGGAGAAACAGGGAAGCATTTAGCGTCCAAACGGTCAACAGAAGAAATTGCTTTGCTTCAGTGGCAAAGAGAGGCTGAAAACAAGTGCGCTTCGTGATGACATAGAAAAGGGGTTTATGCATTGCAAAGGTGTTGGTGCCAGGAAATATGAAGTATCGCCTTAGGCAGCGGTTTGAAGGCATAAGCAATCGACGTGTCCAGAGTGTATTGTCTGGAAGCAAGCTAAATCAAATGGTGAATGCCAAATTCCGGAACAGAGCGATTCGACCAATTCGAGCGAGTGCAGCTCAAGTAAGTATCCTGTAAGACGGAGTCGCTTTTATATTTTTGATAGCGGAGCTCTATTTAACAATTACTCCACGAATTCGAGTTTTCTATGGCGGAGTCAATAATAGCGATTACTTGCTTTTCAAAATCACCCTGAATGGTGTGTATTTCCAGAAATAATGCTTAGTTTTCTCTGCTAAATAAACATCGTTCTTTTTTTAGATCCGCCAAATCAAGATGTCTTTAGCAGATACCTGTGGCTGCGGCCACTTACCTACAAAACAAGCAAGGTAATCTCCAAGGCATTGCGCGATCTCTGTATGGACGCTGGACCTCCTACAGTGTTGCAGTCCGACAGGGAGTTGAAGAGTGTGGAGTAGAAAACAGCAGTGGAAACCGTGGAGACAACAGAGCAGATAAATACCCAGGAGAGGGTGTGAATGAAGACCGAGGACAAAGGGTTAATGATGGTAGAGTGGAAGAAGTGAATCGGGCTAAGGATGATTCGAACCCATTTGACCTCCTAGCTGAAGAATCACTGGAAATAATTATTGAACATTCACTCTCTGGATTGAGCAGAGGATCGTTTGTTAGGGTATTTACTCGATTCCACAACATGTGTTCGAGATTCCGTCGTATTGTTATGCCACACCAGCGTTCACTTCCACGATTATTTATTCCACGATTACGGACTACCGTACGGGAGGTCGCGGGTTCAAAACCTCGGCCGGACCAACACTCAGGGTCTTTAAATAATTGAGGAGAAAGTGCTGCCTTTGTAATGACATCTACAAACGGTTAGACTTTCTAGTCTTCTCGGATAAGGACGATAAACCGTAGGCCCGTCTCACAACTCTTCATAATTCTCTGATTCTGTGGGACGTAAAAGAACCACAAGGGATGTAACAAAACTCTGGCTGTGACTACCCCTGGTGCTGACCTGTTCCATTCAGCACGTGGCCGGCTTGGCGTGATATCCCAAGAAGGCTTATGGTGTATGAGGCCACACGCATAACAGCCATAAGTCAATGGGACTTTGCCGAGTGGTGAAATTATGTAGATGTAGATGTAGATTATACCTCGATGGAAACGTTTGTCCCGGATACAACAGCGTTATGAGCTTAATACGAAAGTATGGTAAGGGTAGCGGTGTTGTGATGGAACTAAAATATATAATATGTAGCTAAAAGTAAACTCAGGGTCGAATTAGTTTTTACAGGACTCCGCTGGTGGTTTTACATCTGACACATTAAGTGGAAGCCATCACACTGCGGTCCCAATTAGGTTGAACTGTTGACATTTTTTTTCTACGGGAAAAGCAATGTCTCTCGGTTAACGTTTTACGCCAAGTTCACTCTGTAAGCTAACTAGCAGTGGCTTGAAAAAGTCAATATGCCCCGGGTTTTTTTTTTTTGTTCCAGTTCGAGTAACACTTTGGCCAGTGTTTGATATACTAGATTTCGCATTTGTATAATTCGTAATCATAATAACGAGTTTTATTCCCTGCTAGCAGAGGCCTCTTTTCCTTGTATTCAGCGTACTGGACAAAAGAGACCTCTGCAATGGGTCGAAACATGGCAGAGGTCTCTTTTCTCCAGCACGCTGAATACAAGGAATCCGCCGAACATAAAAACTGACTTTATATGTGCGCCGAGTTTGCACCTTTAATGTTGCGTTATATATCAAAACATATCATGTTTGCTTATATTATAACAAACTAGAAAACCTTTTTGTTATTCTTGTTAGACTTAGGTTAGCAAGCGGTGCAGGCAGAAAACCACCAAGAATTTTATTTCGGCCGCTCACTCCCCTCTCCTAACGAGTCCCTATAGAAATTTCCAACCGTAAAGATAGGGAAGGATATTGATATTTTATTGCAAACGCACATCAAGGTATGTGACTCACCTTTCGCAGTGTTATTACAAATCCTGTTGATAGGTTATTACAAATCCGGTTATGTATGTTATAACAAATCTGGTTCAAAGTTTATTAAAATCGGGTTAGTTATTTTATTACATATCCGGTTGATTTTTATTACAAATCCGGTTGATATTACAAATCCTGTTGTTTATTACAAATCAGGGTTATACAGCCATCTCCATCAGAGAATTGAAAAACACAGAGCCTCAGCCGTCGTTGCACATGTGAAAGGTTGCCACGGAATTTCAAACCCCGACCTTTCAAAACAGTTCTCCGTTTTAAAGAAATGTCAGGGAGAGCTAGACTGCGAAATGCTTTTCATCCGTGAGAGGAAACCGAAGTTGAGCGCACAATCAGACTCAATTCGCGCGAAAATATTTGTTTAGAACATTTCATCACGCGCGCACTAATTCGTTGGCTGACGTTATAAACAACCACTTAATTTAAACCTGAAACGACCGTTACATTTTCACTTGAAAATGAAGTCAAGATGACTTCGACACGTCGTGTAATATCACTCATTTTTGTAATCATTGTTTATTTCTCGTTTATTTTTAACAGCAACTCAAGTAATAGTGTGAATAAAGAAAGAATTGAATTGGATTTGAATTTGTTGACGGCTTGGAGTCTCTTCGCATTAAATTTTCCATAAACTTCGTTATGCTAATTCATTTTGACGTTTGTTTACAATTTGAATTATTCACTGCGCGTTTGCTTTGCTAAAACAAGGCCATAATATAACCATCCAATATCATTATAGCTTGATCAGAATTATTGAAAGTATAAAATAGAGCAGAAGCTCTGAAGGTAATTTTCTTAGTTTATTCGCCGCCGAGCTGGACAAGTTATAATTCGTTCAAAAACTCCAAAGTAAACAGACTTTTCCATTTTTATGTTCATCATGTAAAAGACATATTAGAAATGTATCGGCTTCCATGTTTGATAGTTTTTCACAGTGTGTGACGTAACAGATGTCAGCCCACAAGCATATCACGTACATGAAAACATCGATTTATGTGTTTTTGAGGTTTTAAAAGCCAATATGACAAGCGAACCGTCTGTGTGAAAGTTTGCAGGCTCAGCAGAGCGAAGAAAGCCTTTGAGATAGCTAAAATCAAGTTTCAGATGTTTTTCACTCGTTTCCGGCCGCCATGTTGGAGCTCATCAAGATGGGCTCCATCATGGCGTTTCCATACTAAACCCAATAAGTTTGAGTGGTACATTTTGACGAATAACTCGAGTACGGGACATTGCACAGCTATGAAGCTTGGAATATTGTTTATTTATTGCTATTGTACAACATCTCAATTTCTTGACTCAATTTCTCTATTGAATGGTTGACGATTTTAGTTTTTTACTTGCGTGACGTGCGTAATAGTCTCTGTACGCTAGTCGAAATGCATATGAAAGTCACCAAAGAAGCTCGCGTGTTCCCTTCTCGCCTACTCATGCACTTCTTATCCAAAGCGCTTTCAACAAAAATGTAATTACTTTTCTTTCCTTTGCTTTTCAGCATAGTGTTTAAAGCCCTTAAGCCCGTATTTAATTGTGTTTTGGAGAACTTTCGAGCCAGCCGCCAGCGTTTTTAACAGAGTTTTTCCTACTGTAGGTTTGTTTTAATTGCAATTAACCTTAGTTAAATATTAACGGATGAAGAGCCACCTAGTGAAAATGCTGTTAATAAAGTCATCATCATCATTATTATTATTATTATTATTATTATTATTATTATTATTATTATTATTAATAATAAAAATCTTCCAACCTTCCTCCCCTTCAGATTTTACTGGGGCTTTGACTAATCCACCCCTCCGGAATTTCCAATTTCATCCGTGATGGAGGTATGAATATTTTTTGGAAACACACAAATCTACTTTCCGTATTTTTCACCTTCTAAGCAGTAGTCACATGCGCCTCTATGGCGCCTAGTTTTTGTTGACGCCTGCAATTTAGCAAGATTTTTGTAGTTTGCTTTTTCACACTTTGTTGTGGTTATTTTTCCGTTTATTTATTCGGATTAAATTTGAGTCTGAACATACCATTCACGGAAAACGTTTTCTAACATGGTGCCGAGGTCCGGGAAGCGAATGGTCGCCGTCTAAGGACTTACTTCAATCATTTTTCAAAGCGAAGCGTCAAGTCGCGTCTTACGGAAGTTTCGTCTACAAAATGGGGGACAAAGATCTGGAAAAGAAGAAGAAAATTCGATGAGGACAAAGGATATGTCACAAAAACTCTGGAAAAGATACTCGACTCTCTACTCGACCGTTTCGAGCCTGCTGTGGCAAATCAACTGAAAACATATCGGCTTGCTTCGAGGAAAAACCCAGACTCCTAGAAGTCTAGATGACGAAATCCTCGGTCTTCTCAAAGAGGGTCAAATCGAAGAAGACATAGAAGAAACAGGAAATTTCAGAGAAATCATACATGAAATGATGGTGAAGATAGACGAGGTGCTCCTCGCA
>JAEMWC010000408.1:657500-737063 GCA_016490735.1 Pachyseris speciosa
GTCCCTCTACCACATCTGCTTTCGTAACACAATCAGGAGAGAAGTCTGAGTTGTACTTACTATAGGCAGGGGCTCTCAAGCGCACGCTGTACCACAATAACTGATATTGGGGCCAGAAGAAATCTCTTAAAACAACAAGGGCGCTGTTTTATATGGTTGCGTCGTAGTCATCTGGCGCGGAATTGTCCTTCTTGTAGCACGTGTCATAATTGTTCTGGTAAACATCATGTGTTGATTTGCGACAATTCCAATTGTACGACTGCACGTCAAGAGGAAGCAAGTGCATACCAACAGAAGTGTGTAACAGAAGAGAGGATCAAGAAAGGAAGTCTTCAACAACTGTTTACGTAGACTCGAACACATCTGTCCTGCTGCAGACTGCTATTGGCGTGGTATCCAGTGTTAATCAGCCACACAATGGTCTCACTATTCGAATTTTGTTTGACAGTGGAAGTCAGCGAAGCTATATGACAGAATGTGCCAGGAAGAAGCTTAATCAATCCGCCGTGAAGTCCGAGAAGCTTCTTATCAAGACTTTCGACCATGAGCATGAGGAACTGAAGAAATGCGATGTCGTGGAATTCTCTATCAAGGGACTTGGTGAGGGAGCTCATCACTAAAGCCCTCTAAAGGATCAAGCAGTACAGCTTACTCAGCAGTCTAACGATCACTTGGTTGACTTAAAACGCGCGGATTGCCCAACTGTGGATTGTGGCTCAGAGGTGGATTTCTTGATTGGAAATGACTTCTACTGGTGTTTCTTTACCGGAGATCTGAAACGGGGGAATTAGGCCCTGTCGCCATGAAGACGACGCTTGGATGGGTGCTGCCCGGTCCTTTACCCCAAGAAATGAGTTCTGAATCTGAAGTGAATCTGACAACCTGTTACCTTCTAAGGCCCCATTTATATGGAAAAAAGTTGTCCCGGGTAGAAGGGTCACCCACCTAACCGAGTTACCCTGGGCGAGCCAACTTTTCCTACATTTCCTTACAAAACTTAGTGAACCGTTTACATGAGAAACAAAAAGTTGGCTCGGGTCACACTCTTTCGATGGTAGGGTCACCCTCCTAGCCGAGCCAACTTTTCTCCATATAAACACTTTGGCTCGCCTAGCCGGGTCAACTCGGTCAAGGTGAGACAATCAGAGCATGCGCGAGTGCTGCTGGCTCGGGCAAAAGGGTCAACACAGCTGGGAGGGTGACTCTCTTACCTGGCACAACTTTTCTCCATATAAACGAGGCCTAAGACTTGACACGTCACGTTGTAGCAATGACGTTGCAGGCAAGAAAGACAGAGACCCGTTAGTGGAACAAATGAAGAAATTCTGGGAGATGGAGACTATTGGTGTACTAGCAAAACAAGCATCCGTCCATGATAAATTGTTGGATACGATTCACAAGTGCGATGGCCGCTAAGAAGTATCCTTACCGCGGAAGGAACATCACCCTTTGTTACCAGACAACTATGAAGTTGCAGTGTCTCCCCAAATTCTGTCCTGAAACGCCTGAGAAGAAATCGTGAATTGTTCACAGAGTGCAACAGAATAATCGTTCAATGAATAGTCTCCGAAGTTGATCCTAGAGCCGAAATCAAACTTGGTCGCCTCCACTACTTGCCACACCATCCAGTTATACGTGAAGATAAGCAGACAACTTAAGTACGAATCGTTTATGACGCATCAGCCAAGTCTACTGGTCCGTCCCTGAACGAATGTCTAAATGCAGGCCTACCGTTAATCTCTGGTATATCTGACGTTCTCATGCGTTTCCGTTTGCTTGTCAGCCGACACAGAGAAAGTCTTCTTAATAGTAGGAGTGGCAGATCCCGACAGAGATGTCTAACGTTTTCTGTGTATTGATGACCCTACTAGCGAAGCCCCGAACCTTGTTTTCTAGCAGTTTTAACCGAGTCGTGTTTGGCTTCACGAGTTCACCCTAAATGAGACAATAAGACACCACGTCACAAGCTTGCAGGCAGAAGACCTTCCCTCAGTAAACGAGTTGCTGAATTCTCTCTATGTGGACAATTTCAGTGGGGGAAAGGACAGTGATTCCGAGGCCTTAGAACTGCATTCGAAGGTAAAATCTAGAATGTGAGATGGAGGATTCAATTTGAGAAAGTGGACTTCAAATTGCAGTGGATTGATCACGAGGAATTAAGGCGTTCCTATCAGCGAGGCTGCTGAAGAAAACAAGCAGAAGAAAACAACCCGTCTTGAAATGAAAGGCAAAGCATCTGAAGAGAGAAAGATTCTTGGTCTGAACTGGGACATAACAAAACGATGCCTTTATTCTACGCTTTGATTGGCTCGTTAACGTCGCTGAAGATTTGCCATTGACCAAGCGATCAGTTCTCAAACTCGTCGCCAAACTCTACTATCCTCTCGGTTTCATATCTCCACTGTTTACAACAGTCAAAATCCTCTTTCAGGATTTGTGTGAATTAAAGTCTGACTGGGATGAACCTCTAAGTGAGCAACTGACCTTCAAGTACACTAGTTGGTAGTCAGAATTGATGAAAGTTCAATCCATTTCGATTGACAGATGTTATTTTCAAAGCGTGAGAGATCATGTAACCTCTCTACAAGTCCATGGTTTTGGAGACAGTTCAGACGTCGTTACCGTACATTTAAGAATCGAGACGAGTAAGGGCATCTCCACCCAGTTTATCACGAGTAAAACTAGAGTCGCTCCCCTGATGAAACAAACGATCCCATGGCTTGGACTTTTAGCTGCACTGATATTGGCAAGGCTATAGTTCAGCATATCAGAGAGGCGCTCCAACCGGTAGCTCAAATTAATGAAGTTTTCTACTGGACTGACTCCGTGACAACTCTGCATTGGACAAAGGGAGTCGATAAAGAGTACAAGCAGTTGTACAGAACCTAGTCAAGGAAATTCGACATTTGCCGTCTCGTGGAATGAGTGCCCTTGGTGGCATGGACCCCTTGGTTGCTCGAAGGAAAGGATAAGTTGCCCAGCCCAGCGGATGTTACCGAATTATCGTGTAAGTACTATGATGAGATGCGCTCCAGCGATAAACCGAAGAGTAAGATGATTCATTCTACTGGTGTCGTTGTAGAAGGCAGAATCCCAACTCTATACAGTGTGCTGGACCCTAAAAATTTTGGCGACTTCAAACGCCTAATCAGAGTAACTGCCTTTGTGCTCCGATTCCTGCGCAACTCAAGGTCTAAAGGGACTGAAGAAAAGCTAATTGGACCACTCAGCTGCAGTACTGAAGAATACGAATCTGCGGAAATCTTGTGGTTGAAGGAAAAGCAGAAAGCTGTAGTCAAGTCCCCAACATTCGAAAATTTGAAGCAACAACTTGGCTTATACTCAGATCACAATGGATTGCTCAGCTGCAAGGGAAGATTGCAAAACGCCTCCATACCGTTAGAAACTAAACATCCTATTCTTTTGCCAGCTGACCAGTATTTGACAGTGCTTATCATTGATGACTGTCACCAGCGAGTACAATATTATTGTGTCAAGAAAACTTTAAAGGAACTGAGATCTCGATCTTGGGTCACAAAGGGAAGACAAACTGTTCGAAAGGTGCTATCGAAGTGTGTGAATTGCAAGAGGACCGAAGGCAACATTATGCTGTCCTGCCTACTGCACCACTGCCCATTTACGCGTGGAAGAGAACCCTGTCTTTACAAATACTGGAATTGACCTTGCTGGAACGTTATTTGTGAGGAGTGCAGAAAACATAGAGCAGAAAGGTTGCAGAAGGTCTACCTTGCATTGTTTACCCGTGGAAACACCAGAGCTGTCCATCTTGAAATGGTACCCAACCTCAGCACTGACATATTTATTTCAAACGTTTTATTTGTAGACGCGGTATTCCCAGGTTAGTTGTATCGGACAACGCTAAAACTTTACTTCTGTACCAGAAGCAAAGAGGTACCTATTGAATCTTAAAGTGAAGTGGAGGTTTAATTTGGAAAGAGCCCCTTGGTGGGGTGGTTTCTTTGAATGCTTGATTCGTTCTTCTTCTCTTCGTTCGTTCTTCTGTGAAACGTTATCTGAAGAAATTCTCAAGAATGCCAAGTTGTCGTATGAAGAAGTGGAATGCGTGTTGAATACTCGCCCTCTGAGGTATGTGTCGTCAGAAGATATCGAGGAGCCACTCACACCATCTCATTTGAAGACGGGGAGAAGATTGCTATCCATTCCTGATGAAATTGCAGTCACCGAAGAGAAGACAAGTGAAGTTTCACTTCTGGCTGAAAGACAGCGTTATTTACTGTTACTGCTGTCCCATTTTTTGAACCGTTGGAAGTGAGAGTATGTGATAGAGATGCGAGAACATCACAGGGCTAAGAAAGGTACTTTCAACGGTTGCCCAATTCAGCTAGAAGACATCGTCACTGTGATGGAAGAGGGAAGGTCTAACCGAGGAACGTCGAAGCTTGGAAAGATTCAAGACGTTCATCCAGGGAACGATGGTTTTGTACGAGGAGCAACGGTGCAGATCATTTCAAACAAAAGCAACGTACCCGCGTTAAGAGACCTTTACAGAAGCTGTATCCTCTTGAAGTTACTGCAGTAGAAGTTGCAGATGCAAGTTCACCAACCATCCAGAACCAACCAAACACCCATCCCGAGCAAAGACGCAGAAGGAAAGCAGCTGTTGTTGATGAAATGAAGAGACGTCAAGTCGATCAGTGTTTTGCTGAACTTGACGATTATGATGAACACTGACCGAGGGGGAAGATGTTTAAAGTTAAATTAGTTAAGTTTACCCCCCCCCCCCCCCCCACCCCCTTCTCCTTGCGGAGAACTTTGCGCGTGCGCGCGCGATATTTTAAATTTTTCAGTGGCGCGTATGTTTATGTTGACGCCTACAATTTAGCGTTTATTTATTTATTCGGGTTAAATTTGAGTCTGAACCTACCATTCACGGACAACATTTTCTAACAGGGAGATTAAAATGCCGGGCGACTGGTTTGGATGCATCTTTGCCATCTTTCTCAACATCACGTAGATGATCTCGTAATCGGTTCCCTAGTCGTCTTCCTGTTTCGCCGATGTATAACTTTTTGCATAATGTACAGGTTGTTCAATAGATAACATTTGCGGAGATATACGTAAAACGATCAGTGATCTTAACAGATCGCTTAGGGCCCGATATTTCGTCAGTGTTTGAATGAAAGGACAAGTTTTGCATCGCGATCCCGCGCATTTAAAGGTGACAGGTTGCTCAGTTGTTTAGAATGTGCGTCTGACTAGAAAGTTACCTACAATGTTGTCGCGTTTGAATAAAATCAGTGGTGGATGCAAAAAGATTCTAGCAGTTTCAGGATCATTTTGCAGTATTTTACGTTATTAAAAATGATGGTTTTTACTGGCTTATTATGATGGTGAAATGTGAGGGTGAATGGAATTCTTTTGTAGGCGAAGGTCTTTAAGCACTTAAGCATTTTACGTTTTTTTTTTTTTTTTTTTTTTTTCGTTAAGCCGTTTTGTTTCTTTGTTTTTTTTTATTAACGCACGCATTAATTCTGTTGATAAACCGAAGATCAGAACTGAGCCCAAACGTGCAACACTCAACCCACGCGATTCGTCCTGGGCTCGAAATTGTATCCAGGCAACAACAAGTGCATACTCAATAAAGAATTGACACGATATCTGCACCGTCTTTCTTTGGGAATTTAAGAAAGGCTCTGCTGGTAGGGTGCGTTTCCAAGCAAAGTTGAATGACTTCAATGAAACGGTCCGAGAACTTCGTTGAAGCTTCAATTCACTTAAGGATCCTTTTTGGAAAAAGCTTAAAAGAGCAGAGTTTTTTTGCTCTGAATGGTTGTAAATATAGTTAGAAGTTTGGTAAAAAATATTCAATCATTGCTCAAAAAGGGTGGAGCGGCTTTCACGTAGATGTACGAACCGAAGAAAGCGAATTTAAAATCCATCAAAACAACAGCACCATGGGCGAATTTCACTCAAAATGAAGACACAATTTCCGTGATTTATTTTGATGGACTGGAACGTTATCTCCCCAGACCTGGTCGGAAACAAGATATATTTGAGGGATAAGCAAGACAAATGTCTAGGTTATGCTTCAAGAAATGGCTTATAGAAATTTGTCTTGATGCGAACACATTGTACTCTTGTGTACACATGTGTACACTCACGATCTACCAAGTGCTGTTAACTCTAGCTCTATCTTTATGTACGCAGATGATACCCCCGTTTATTGCATTGGCGACACTGTCGATAACACTATCACTTCTTTAAATAAAGCCTTATCTGAGCTGAACAGTTGGTGCCTAGAGAACTCTTTAACCCCTCACTCGGCTAAGTGTCAAGCTATGCTTTTGATAAGAAAACCACACATCGGGCCGCTAAATTCTGTGACTATTGGAGAGGATCGGATCGAGTGGATGAAACACCCTCGTGTTTTGGGCGTTACTATCGACGATAGGCTTTCCCGGTTACATCATCTCACAGATGTAAAAAAAGAATTTTGTTAACAAACTGAACCTGTTGAAAAGGAGTTTTTTCCTGAACAGAAACGCCCTAATGGACTTGTATTTTAAGATAATATTGCCATCAGTTCTACATGGACTGGTCGTTTTGGGGCGCTTGTCCAAATGCGGAACTTCTACATTCTTTGGAAATACCTCACCACAGGGCAGCCAGAACAATATACAACTTACCTCGAGATATGCCTACTGATGAAGTATACGGACAATCGAATCGGAACACTATAGCCTTCTATTATAAACTTCGTTTACTTAAACTATTCCATAGCATGTTTATAGGTGAAGCACCTGCGGCTCTTCCAAACTTGACAGAAAAAAAACCTTGCACTGCGTACAGCTTCAGAAGGAGTAATAACATAATCGTCGCGCGCTTTAAAACGCAGTTTCTTAAAAACTCTATTAGCTACAGAGGCGCTATTCTTTGGAATGCTGTCTCGACGCATTTTACGGGCCAGTTTAATAATTTTATCGTAAAGTGAAGAAGGACTTTTAATTTAAGGAACTTGATTTTAGCGCACAGTCGGCCCAGTCGCTGCCTAGGCATTACCAGGATTTTAAATGCTTTAAAACATTATATGTCTTAAATACTGTAGTTAATTGACTTATAGATAACTAATGTGAATTCATTTTAGTAACTCATTGAATATTTTTACAGTTTTTATCATGTTTTAATATAGTTCTACATTGTAATTATTTTCACACGACCCACAAGCTTTGAACTTTAAACCCTATCGTGTTTAAATAAAGGATATGTATGCATGCTGCATGCATGCATGGATACATGCTTGCATGTATATATGTATGTACCTACGTATGTATGTATGTATGTATGTATGTATGTATGTATGTATGTATGTATGTATGTATGTATGTATGTATGTGTGTGTGTATGTATGTTGGTCAGCGGTCTGCGGCCAAGTATGGCCGCAAGTATAATTGTTTTTGCGCTTCTTGTACACTCAAGACTAGCTCCTATGTCAATTTCCGAAGACCTTATAGCTAAACTACACTCTGGGTTTATTCCTTTGACCGACAATAATGCGTACCTTGTCGGAACAGCCGCTCTTGTTGATTTCAACTCATCCAAGTTATCCGCCATCTTGGATCAGCGACCGAACTCAAATCATTGTCTCCTACTTAATTGCCTGCTTCTACTTTGTGGTGATATTCAAGTCAACCCTGGGCCTTCCAAATGTCAATGTGGTCTTTGCGACAAAGTTGTGAGGTCAAATCAAGACGCTATTGAATGTGAAGAATGCCTCGTCTGGTATCACCTCGACTGCCTGGGAATGTCTACTCAAACTTATGAAAACCATGGCCTGGACTCGCACCTAGTCTGGATATGTAGTAAGTGTGTGTTTCCAAATTTCTCCACTTCCTTCTTCACAAATAATGATATTTCAAACTTTAACAGCAAAAACACCTTCGTTAGTTTGGACTCTACACCTACCTGCTCTCAAGATTCAATGGCTGACGCCTTCAAACCTCATATGACTTCGTCACCTAAGACCGATCACGTAACACCAACGCCACCTAAAGATGAAGTTGACAGGCTGAAAATATTCTCCATCAACATAAATAGTATTCGTGGCAAATTAAACGATCTTCAAGGCTTTATTGATGTCCAACACCCGGATATCATTGCCATTCAAGAAACAAAGATCGATCCAGGTGTTACAACTGCTGAACTCTTTCCTCGTGAATTGGGCTTCTCCATCTTCAGGAAGGACAGATCTCTCCATGGCGGGGGTGTTCTACTTGCAATAAAATCTGCGTTGGGCCCTATTCCTTGTCCTGACCTAGAAAATTTTGCATCTGAGAGTGTATGGGCTAAAATATTCCTAAAGGGACAACCGCACTACTTTTGTAGTTTCTACCGCCCCCGCAGCAACACATTGATGAAATTCAAAGTCTACGAGAACAGCTCGATCTTATTGATAGATTACATCCACCTGCAAACCAGCCCGGAGTACACATTTTTGGGGACCTCAATTTTGGAAAGATAGACTGGATAACTCGCCTAAACACGGATGGGAACGAACTCTCTAACTCTGATGGTTCTGCCCTAATTGACAACATGCATGATCACTACATGGAACAGCTTATCCAATTCCCTACTCGTGGAGACAACACCTTAGACCTCATTCTGTCAAACCGACCAGGACTTATCAGTGATTGTTCATCACCTGCTAAACTCAGTGATCATGACGTAATTGCCTGCACACTGAGCTGTGCCCCTCCAATTAAGAGAAAGGCAAAAAGGAAAATCTACTTATATGGGAAAGGTGATTACGAGTCCCTACGAAGTATTATGCGTACCTTTAAAGACAAATTCCTCAATTCATTCTCAGTCTCCACCCCTACAGAAGAGGACTGGCTACGCTTAAAGGATGCTATACAACTAGCAATTGATAAAGCTGTACCGTCGAAAATACTTAGTGGGAGAGACAAACTTCCATGGCTAAACAATCAACTACGTCGTCTCATTCGCAGAAAGAACCGACTACATGCCAAGTACAAAAGAACCGGAAGTAAACGCCTCTTAAGCCTGTGGAAGAAAACCAGACGGCAACTTACGCTAGCGTTATCCTCTGCTAAAAACAATTACATAAATAACATCATTGGAGACATCAAAGTAAATTCCAGGCCCTTCTGGAAATATATTAGGTCACAGAGGAAAGACAATCAAGCTATGCCACCCTTAAAAAACGAATCTGGACACCTAGTAACAGAAGATCGTGATAAAGCTGAGCTTCTCAACTCTCAGTTTAAGCAAAACTTCTCACTAGAAGACGATACACATATCCCTTTCTACCACCGCGCTTGGCCGTCCATGCCTGATATATTTGTGTCCGAACGTGGAATATTACAACTTCTTAGTAAACTAAAAACCTCTAAAGCCGTTGGACCAGATGGTATTCATCCGCAAATGTTAAAAGAAGCTGCCTCAGAAATTGCACCAATCTTAAAATGCCTATTTCAAAAATCCCTGGACACGGGCTCCCTACCAGAAGACTGGCGCTCAGCTAATATTTGCCCCATTTACAAGAAAGGTGACAAATCTGTTCCCATTAACTACCGACCGATATCACTTACATGTATTGTCTGTAAACTTCTGGAACACATTATATGCTCGAACCTATCATCGCACTTAGAACTCAATGGAATTATCACCTCAAGACAGCACGCTTTCCGAAGATATCACAGCTGTGTCACACAATTATGCACAGTCATCCACGACTGGACGAGCTCTATTGATGCCGGCTTCCAGACCAATGTGTTCATATTAGACTTTGCAAAGGCTTTCGACACCGTGCCTCATGAAAGACTGAAAGCGAAACTTTTCCGTTATGGTGTAAATGGAAACACACTTCGCTGGATTGATGCTTTCTTATGCTATCGCCGCCAACGTGTTCTGATTAACGGTGCTAAGTCTGAATTGATTCCCGTAAGCTCAGGCGTCCCTCAAGGGACTGTGCTCGGCCCTATCCTTTTCAATGTCTTCATCAATGATATAGTGGACAATATTAACTCCGAGATACGATTATTTGCTGACGATTGTGTTTGTTATCGACAGATCCGCTCCCATGAAGACCACATTGCTCTACAAAAAGATATTCATCATCTTGGAGATTGGGCCCATCGATGGAATATGAGATTCGAACCATCTAAGTGTAAAATTATGCACATTTCAAGGAAAACACATCACAAGTCCCACTACTTATACTCCTTACAGGACACAGCCCTTGACTCTGTCACACATGCGAAATATCTAGGTGTGACCATCACAAATGATGTACGATGGAACCGTCATGTTGTTAACATTACCTGCAAGGCTAACCAAATGCTTGGCCTACTTAGACGAAATTTATCTGCCTGTGATCCAGCAGTAAAAGAAGCAGCGTACATGAGTCTAGTCAGACCACTCATAGAATACGCCAGTAGTGCTTGGGATCCCCACACTGAACAGCTTATTGCTGAAGTTGAAAAGATCCAACGTAGAGCAGCACGTTTTGTCCTATCTGATTACGAAAGCTACGAGCCTGGCTCTATGTCAATGATGTTGAAAAAACTTGGCTGGCCACCTTTAAAGCTTCGCAGACAAATGGACAGAGTAATTCTCTTCAACAAAGGCTTAAATAATCTGGCCTCTCTTCCCTTCCTGGAATCACTCAAGAAACCCACCAGGAGATCAAGACACACACATTGTGAACACTGCATCCCACTCTCAGCCCGTACAAATTTGTACAAATGCAGTTTCTTACCTAAAACACTAAGCAACTGGAACAACTTACCTCAATCTATTATTGACCTGTCAACTAACCCAGAAGCCTTTCATGACTCCATCGTATCATATCATTGTAATTAGCTAACTCTATCGTAAACCCTATCGTAAACACTGTCGTAATTAATGAACTCTATGACATTGTATCACATTATTGTAACTACTTAACACTATCGTAATTAATTAACTCTACGACCGCTGACTGTGTGCAATTATATCTATATGAGGTAGCACAATAAATGTGAAATGAAATGTATGTATGTATGTATGTATGTATGTATGTGTGTGTGCGTGGGTATGCGTGCGTGTGTGTGTGTGTGTGTGTGTGTGTGTGTGTGTATGTGTGTGTGTGTGTGTGTGTGTGTGTGTATGTATGTATGTGTGTGTGTGTGTGTTTGTATGGAACAAAAATTGGAACTGCGGCCGAACAGAATAACAAAAAAAACAGGAACGGCGATTCTTCTCATTTTGTTTACAAAACATCATATCTGTAACCGGAAAGTTTGATGCTGGTGATTGATACGTCGCAGTGTGTGTTAATTCTTTTAAAAAGTGTCACTGATCATTTGAAACATTTTCAATAGTGGATTATTGCTGCAAAGTTTAGCTGAAGTTCTTGTTTGTTCAGTTTGTTTTGAATAGACTGGCCCTTGAGCATAGTTACGGATTGGTGACGTCGACACTTGTTGCTGAATATATATTTCAATTTCGTTTAGTTAGTTCAAAAACTCTTTCTGTATTTCCGTGAATAAAGGTGCGTTTTCAGTGCTATTAGCTAAACATCAACAGCCCGGACAAATGTTTATTAGCGCTGAAAAAAATTTAACGCGATCCCAGCACTGTTTCTTGTCGTTCTAAAACACTCAGCAATGAAAAGTTGACTTCTATATGTATTTCGGCTGCAGTTTCGAAATTACTACTCAATAATCCACTGCGAGGCGACTTATGTTTTACTATCTGCCGTTCCGAGGGAGCTTTCTCTCTTTGCTGAAGCGTTCATTGACCATATAAGGTACTGCAGGTATATGAGCCGGGAGCCTTTGTCCAGCTAACCAATGAAAATGCTGGAATTCTGATATCCGTAGTTCAGTTTTTAATAATATTAATTATTAGGCTACTCCGTCGTCGTCGTCGTCGTCTTGTGTACATGTCCAGCAATACCACTAGCCATTATTACCATGAGGAAAGTAATTCACGGGTTCCTTTCAGCATGGTGCTCCGCTTGGCGGTCCTTCGGGCCACCAGAGCTCCGCTATTAAATACTCTGAGTCTGTTTCCATTATAAGCATCCTTTAAAAACTTTTCTTTTTAGAAATACTTATTGCACATACTTCATCTTAGAACGAGCTTAACATTGTAAGATTTCTTTAAATACGTCATAAATACCTTTGGCATGCTAAATATCCACTAACTCAAATTAGTCTTTAAAACGTTCTATACTAGTAACAGCAGGTTTACGCGGGCTTGCTGGATATAAAATGATCATAACCAAACAAGCGCGTACATTTCATATCCAACGCGGCGCCCTCGATGGATCACTTGTGATGGAGATAATGATCATAATAAGGAAGAGGAGGAAAGGTGAGATGAATAACGATGAGGCGAAAGCTGACTATGAATGCTAGGGCTTAAGGATGGGATGTCGATGATGGTAAAACCCAGGGGGAAAGTGATGGGAACGAGGGCGAGAATTTCTGATTAGCATGCGGGTGGACTGGCACGAATGAGGGGACGGGTCAGAGTGAGGTTATAGAGGGTGAAATGGGGAAAGGGAGAAGGTGAGAACGAGTATGAAAAGAAGAAGATGATGGACATAATGATCTAAGAGGAGGAAAGGTGAGATGGATAATGATGAGGCGAAAGATGACTATGAGTGCTAGGGCATAAGGATGAGGATGTCGATAATGATAAAGCCCAGGGGGGAAGTGATGAAACTGGGAACGAGGGCGAGAATTAAGAGAGGCGTTCTGATTAGCATGAGGGTGGAATGGTAACGACGAGGGGACCGGTCAGATTGAGGATATACAGGGTGAAATGGGGAAAGGGTGAAGGTGAGACCGCGCATGAAAGGAAGATGATGATGATGATGGTGATGATGATGATCATGATCATCATCATCATCATCATGATGATGATTGACTTGTCTTGTGGCAGTGGATGTCTTGTAGCATAGCATGGTGTTTCTTCATTTTGGTGTCCTGGATGGAATCGTACTCGTACAACTATTAACTATGAAAATAATATATAACACGTATCGGCCCGTTACAGGTTTTTATTTGAGTTTGTTAGTCTGTTTGTCCAATCTTTCTATATTCAAACAATAACTTAAGATATCTCGCGGTAAATATAAAAACAAATGTAAGTCATGCGGCGTTTCTGAACTCACGTGTCATGTTCCGATTAGTAATTCATTTCACGTGCCCAAGACATTTTAAGCGAATTCTGTGCGCACAGTCATTTAGCAAAGGAGGTTTGATCTACGCATACGTTTGCAGGGGATACAAATACGAGTAAAGGTTAGAAATGAATTCATAAATATTTCAGGTCTGATTTAACTTCTACGGTCGTCTAAACAAATGTTGTTATGGTCACATTGTACAGTTTTGCTGTTCCAGTCTACAGGAAGAAGCAAAAAAGAAAACAAAACAAACAAAAAGCCAAAAATGGGCTGAGTTAAGTTTCTCTCTCATTAACGCTATCTTGTGACTGTGAGTCCAGCTTTAATGAAAAAGCCTTTTCGTACCGAGGAAACTGCACAGCTACACAATCTATGCAACTTGCAAGTCAGACGTTGCTGAGAAATAGTTCTTCTAGTCGCACGCGTGAACATAGCCGTAGTGGATGCGAGTTGAAGACCACTTGAAACAACTGCCTCAGCGGTTGATTCGAGTAAAAATGATCATTTCAAAATCGTTCACTCTGGAGGAATTGAATCCTGTAATTGAGATTAAAATGTGCGCAATTCCTCCTTATCTGGAGCCATCATCCAAAAGCAAATGAAAATATAAGTAAATTTTGATCAAACACTAAATCAACTGAAGCAAACGTGACCAGGATTGTTCCACTTCGATCAACATAGTTATTAATGGCACGTCAAACATATCTCAAATGGTATTGAAAATCTTGTTCCTGAGTTTAATAGCCAAGAAAGATCAAGTTCATAGCCACGGAAAAAATGAACTTCTTCTTGTGCTAGTCTGCTTACTGTATGATTTCAGTGATTATGAGATGTCTTGTGGAGAACGAGACATGGCAAAAGAATTGTTTGCCATTGTTTTACATACCTTTCAGCAAAACCATAACTTGTTTTTACTGAATGGCATCCACGAAAAGATCTATTGGAGTCAATTACAACATACATGCATACGTACAGTATTGATAACTACAACTAGCTAGAAAAGAGGTGAAAAGATACGAATTTATTTGTGAGTTTAAAGATCACAACTGGTATATACTTGCGCTATATAAGTAAATAAATTGTCATTATTATTTAATTTATATCAGGATAGCATTCACAATGATCTAATAAACCGTACACGTGAAAGAACTAAAATGTGTAAGCCACCATGGCGAATCTATTCAAAGGGTTGCCCACTCATTTCAGAAGCAAAAAAACGCAACATCCTTCCTGCATCTACGCATCTTCGCCTTCGATATATGGAACATTTTGTGGAAATTTTCACCTCAAGAAAGGGTCGCTATCTCGTAAGAAGAACCCATTAGACAAATGAAAAACATTCAGGCAAATTCTCTCTGCAAAACTGTAGATTATACAAGCCTTTATTTAGGAAACACTTCCTTATGTATTGGCAGTTTCCAGGTTCACCACGAGATATTCGAAACCTCTGGCATCTTCTTCGCAATAAAAACTGCAGCATTTCGTTATTGCCATTCACTATTTCTCGCACAGGCACTAACACAAGCATTCGCTCAATACAGTGGCACAAAGGTGTTCAATAATCGTAATGAAAAACGCGAACTCTTCTGCTTTTGATAGAGGTATGAGATTCCAGTGCTAAAATGAGGGTTAAAATCAATATTTCAATTAGGATCTTTCATGTTGTTAGCATCAGTTCTCTTCATCTATTATTGTGTGTGTTGTTTGTATGTAGGAACTCATTGGAATCCACTATCTTCTTTGCATATAAGAAAATCGCAACGTTGACCCGCTATATAGAATGACGTTTTCAGATCGATTTGTGATTACCCATGACACAGACAGTAATAACATGTTTACAAACTGATTTACTACCTAAGCAAAGAGAAGTTCGTTTCGTTTCAGAGTTGACAAGATACAAGCACAGGAACCAGATTTTCGACTTTGCAAAGTCGGCTCAGTTATTAAATAGTGTCAACATTATATTTAGCATATATCTCTATAAAACGTTTAATAACTAAACTTGGCCTAAAACTGTTTTTGGAGAATGACGAAACTTTGGCACTTTAAAATTAAAAGATGTTAACGCATAATCACAAACAACTAAGTCACCTAGACTGACATCTTGGTGGCCACGATGAATCAATTCAGTCTTTATAAACTGCTAAAGTCAAAAGGCTTCAATCTAACAAGAGCGGCTGATTGTATACAGGCAAGACTTAATTCTGGAATAATTTCTTTGTTGTTTTCTTTTCATTTATAGTGAATGAACAGAACACCAACTGAATTTGCTTGATAAGATAGAGCATATATGCGCAAGCGATCGATTTGAACACAACTGCTGCATTCAGGTTATTCAAAAACGTTAAAACAAAACGTGCGACCTTTAAAATAGTAGCAGTTCCCGCGCAAGTTAAAAAAGTCTTCTCTATATGCACGTTAACACTATTCTGACAATAGACTCTTAAGGTAGAGTATGTAACTGTATTCATACTGGCTTTGAAATCATTTTTGCAAATAATATATGGCCTTCCGACCGCGTAAAAACAAAACGCATTTGTTCTAAAATACAATCTCGTTACCTGTATGTCTATCCTCTATGCAAATATTGTCTTATGCAACTCCTAAAGTAATGCTCATGAAATCAGAAAAATAGAAGCTTATGTGTTACAGACGAGTGGAACATAAAATACATGTGCGACGTCTTTGTGAACGAGGTGGCCTTTTTCATTTCACTCTTCAGGGTGCGCCTCGTAAATCAGTCATAAAGTCTGAAAAGTTACACTGTGATAACCTACAGAGCCATATAAATTTACCATGTTGTAGCCCTTTAGATACATCAGAAACCATATTCTTCGACGAACAGTGATTTAGAAGAATATGCAAACAAAAATGATGCATTGAACTTGAGTAAAGGCTTAGCCTAGTCAGACACAAAACCAAGTTCCGGATGGCGAAATAGACAGACGATGTATTTTCTTATTGACGAGATCAAAAGGTTTGGTCCAGTCGGCAAACCAATATCCTACAAGAGCTCAAATCTACAACAATCAACGTTAAATCCAAAAACGTTTGACCGAGGAATTGTAACAGTACTATGTCAAGCGTTTGTTGATCACAAATACCACACCTACACTTTGTACACTAATGTCTACTAATCATCGTACTGCTTGAAATTAGCTCGTCAATATTCATCGATCAAGGAACAGTTTGATGTTGTGGTTTTGCCTGTTTCTGACCATGGCGAAAAGAATACACCATGTTGCACTGAGAAACTTGCAAGATTGAATAGGTAAATGACCTACACCAAGACCCCCGAGGTTGGCAATAGAAATTACATTCGATCATCACCATAATTTCGAGAGGTATTGATCAGGTCAAAATATTTAAAAATATCCTTTTGCAGCAGGTCCTAAACTGCCTCTTCCATCTTGCTTAGCTCCTTTTCTCTTGGCCACACAGTCGCCATTATGAGTTTCAAATAAAATTGCAGATTATCAAAATATATTTATTTCCACTGTCTACTAAAGCAATACGTTTTGAATTATTAATTGTGATTGTGATCGTCGTTTTCATTTCATTAGACCTGTTGCGTGTCATATAACCGATTAAGGATGCAAAAACAAATTAAACGCCGATGTTCTTTCTCACCAAAATAACTGCTTTCCATGGTCTTAGTCAAAACAACAAATATCTTGTATCCAGCCGGAAATTGTAGCGAAGGCACAGTATTTAATTTTAGACACAAAAACTACACAGTTCTTGGATAAAAAAGAAAACGGAATGATAAAGAAACATTGCATTCGGGTTTGGCTAGAAACCAGGGTCGTAAAAGACCTTTAAAAGGTATGAAAAACGCATACAACAGCACCGTGAAATCCTAAGTTGCTTTAGAACGTTGACATGTTTCACACCTTATCAGGAGGTTTACATTGCTTCGGCTCACTAATATTTCCCACTCTACATCGGTTATACACAAAGAAGTCTAACTAATCAAGATTACTAGTGTTGAATTAAGAACTCTTTCTCATGAAGATCATTTATTACCTGATGTTCCTTGTTCATGTCATGTCCCTTCTCCGTTTTTGCCCTCCATCTCGAATGGCTGCTTTCGCGAATACTAGAGGTGGGAAAAGATAAAACGTATTTGTGATCTTTATTCGTATTCTAGGGCATCAAAATTGTGCTTTTAAATCTAGGAGGCTTCAACCTCGAGCGAGGAGTGAACTGGTAGGAAACATGGAGTTATGTCCCCCGAAATAACTTCAAGCTAGATACAGGAACTCAAAAGAGAAACCTTCGCTAGGTCGCCGATATATTTTCGTCCCTCTCCGTTCTTCCCTATGATGGGCTCCACCAAAATCAGC
Source organism: Pachyseris speciosa (assembly GCA_016490735.1). Lineage (NCBI taxonomy): Eukaryota > Metazoa > Cnidaria > Anthozoa > Scleractinia > Pachyseridae > Pachyseris > Pachyseris speciosa. The sequence continues at coordinate 675,024 of JAEMWC010000408.1, forward strand.
CACTTCTTGCAATTTATGAGATCTATTTGTATTTAACCATGGTATATTAAAATTATGCAATGCGCCTTCGAGATCGACGTTGTTGTTGGCGGTCATTTCTAACATTTCACACGTTTTGTGGATCTCTGATTATGCTAAGCACGGATAACTTCAACAAAAACTGAAACCAAAAAATGAGTCAAGATGTACATCAGTTCCCTTTATCAGTTACCTGAATGCACTGTATGGTTGACTATCGCCTTGCAAAACAAGAACGAACTTGTACTCCAAAGAAAAACCTAAAAAGAAAACAAAAGATTTATCAAGACAGAGACAAACAGTTGACAGTTCGCAGTTTCTTCAAAGGGCAAGGAAACGTCCAGCTCCTAAAACATTCTGGTTTGGTTAAACAACACTTACCGAAAATTAGAGCTAACTGATCTGCAAGGGCCGTCGTTAGTAGAAAACGTCACTGGGAAATTGCGCAGGGTGGTGAACTTTCTGTGGAGATTAATTAGGAAATCATGTTAACAGAACAGGGGCACCCAACAAGTCAAATCTACCAAAAGCTGTAGAAAGGCATTTTGAAGTACCTTGTGGTGTTTGAAGTCTGTTTAAAGAGATGTTATCATAAGCTAGACGAATTTCATTTGCTCGGATTCCCTAGATGAAACCTTCATTGCCCGAAAATTTTAGGGGACAAAATCTTCCTTTGAGAAAATGCAAGCTGAAATGAACTTTCCACGAACTTTGTAGGGAACTTTCCGAAAAATAATTAATGCTAGCTGACGTTTTTGACTACCAAAAACAGCGATTACGACCTTTCCGAAAATCTCAGGAGCTATGATTTCCCAATTGCGAATCTTTTAGGCCTCGTTTTAGTTACGAAAATCCGAGTGCACTCTTTAATCGACGCCGAAAGCCCAAGGCGAATTACCCTCCACCGAACAGATATCTACCGAAACTCGTCGTTGGTTGCCCCTGACAGAAGAACAAATTGTGTCACCTTTCTTCAGCTCGATTATGTTTACAACTTTCCGACAGTGTAAATAATTGCCAGTGTTGTAAATCGTGATCAGTAAGTGTTGAGTAGATAAAGAATGCTTCTGACAATCAGTTCGCTGACACTCTTTGCTCGGTTTTGATACAGTGAATTCCACTCTTCTTTGTCAGTCCGTCACGAAAGAAGGTTGTTATGTTCTTGTTGTTGAGCATGACGATTATTTGCGATTCTCATTTGGAAGCGTTAAGCAAGTGCACTAAGATATCTCTAACAAAATTATACTCGTTATTATCTACAGCCTTGACGTAAAATGAAATTTTGCTTCTAAAACGATGATCAGGCTTTATAAACAAGCACAAATGCGCGTATCTGCAAAAAACAAAGGTCTATTCACCAAACTCATTTCTTCACCGTCATCAGCTTGCGCTACTTTGTCGTCTCGAACGATATGCAGTATCTACAGTATGTTTAGCACATACATGATACAGGATCTATTGGTGTTTTAGCCTTGACAAATTAAAATTATGCATCACTTTACGATCGTGATTCCTATTTTGGTGAAATTTTAATTATCTGCTGAGTATCACTTACTGGATTACCAAACAGTCCCAGTAAAGATGACTAATAAGTTAGCTTTTAGAACATAAAAACAAATAAATCATTCAAAGCTTTAACTTTTGTAATGCACGGCTTTCTTTCGCAAATGAAAATAATGAGAAATGACAATAAAAAACCAAACGGTTTGCTAGTTGAGTTACAATTTAAAACACACAAGCCGGGATAACAAGAAAGAAATACTCTCAATGCAAATCAGTGGTTTTTTAAGCACCGCGGCCATAAAAGTAGTTTAATCTCCAAGGGATGACTCTAAAATCAGAGACCAAATGGTAACTTTATCTGGGGCTTTGCACGGTTATTTTGCTTATCACAGTAATTTGTTTTGCTTTCTTTTCGTCTCCTGATACACACACCAGCTCTCCATACTACTGCAGAATTACCAACTACCGTGGAATGAAAGCCATGAATGACTGAGTGAGAAGCGAAGGCGACTGACATCATATGTGATTCTCGTCTGCAAGTCGCGCATTTGGAAATCTTCAACATTTCTTGCTAACAAAAATCTTAAGAAAAATGTAAGGTACAATAAAAATTTCCATAAATTCGCACTTAATCAAACCTAAGATATCTTCGGGCTGTTTATTCACTCTATAACCCGTTCTTTCCAAATCGTGGCTAATGTGCTGTGTTGTTCGGTCAACAGTATAGAGCACTTTTTTGTCAAATAACCAATTACAAACACCGGCTCTGCCAGACCATTTACGGGATTTGTTTATGTTCATTTCTCTAACAGGCTGGGGTGCAAAATTGATTGTGAACAGGCTCAGTACATATAACAGAGATTTATTACAAGATGAAGCCAAACAACTAATGATTAAGCCAAGTTTAAATTGTCTAGTTTCGGAGATACACTGAAAGCCATGGTTTACAAAAAAGCTCTAAAGTTAAGTTAGATTTTCCAAACGCTCCAAGTCGCCAACATTCCGGTAGGATCGTGAAATGAGTAAGTTTACTACGACAACTGGTAAATGCCTACACAACAGCGCCATAAAAACATTTAATTCTCCAACAGGATCCTAAGAAAAAATCACAGTTGATGGTAAATTTGTCACGACTTTGTAAAATTTGAAGCTCAACAACAATTCATGTTACCTTTCTCTTCACTTGCACTTGGTTTTCAAAATTCTCCAAGTTTTGCCAAGTGGAATCGACTTGCTGTGTTGAAGTTCCTCTCATTTGCCAAATAGTCCGTTCTTCTGTCTTCACTCAGAATAGTTGAGAATTCCTCTTGGTCTGTCCATCATAACATGCTAAAGAACACTGCATGTGGCAATGGAAACATCATGGCGGTGTAAACCTGCAACCTTAAAAATAATTTTAATTTTATAATAATCTACAGCTTCAAATAGATATCTGGTAATTACAAACTATTTTGGAACATCTACCCAATGTATTTGCGTCTCAGCCATGAAAATGACAATTAAAACTCCATTCTGCATTGGCCATCGTGGTTGTTTTTTCCTCTTTCCTCGCTTTATTTACTCTCTCATTAGGTTGCTCGTCTTGCTAATAAATCCGATTTTTACTTGAAGATCGAACTGCTCTCTCAGGCTACTCTCTGGTTGGCTTGTCACAGAAATTACAAAGGAATACCTTCAATAAAACCAGGTTAACTCGGGTATTCCTCCGAATTACAAACAAAGAATTGACATATTTTTCAGCCATCTAAATACACTGTACACCACGACCTTTAGAAACATATTTACGGCACGTGCACAGGGGAAGCACAAGGCCTTTCCTAGCCAAGCACAAAACGAAAGTAAAAAAACACAATGCTCTCTTATAAGGTGACCCTTTTTGAAAATCGAACTGCTGTCAGCAGCTCACATTCTGCCCAGTTTGCAACAGAATAACAAAGGATTACGTTAAATAAAGAAAGCTTGAACTCCAAACTAAAACCAAAGAATAAGCAGGTTTTGTCTATTTAACTATATACTGTAAACCTCGATCTTGAGAAACATAATATCTCCGGAGAAAATAAAATGAGCTAAAAATAATTCACAATGTAAGAAAGCATACGATAAGGAACATGTAAATGTTCAGTGCTACTAACCAATGAACTTAAATCTACAAGGAGCGGTGTTAACTAAGAAATGAACGAAATAAAGGCCGAATTGCAGACCCATTCAAAATATAACAGGTCGCTAAGATGATCCTTACCTTTGTTTACTAACTTTCAAAATTCTTCATGTTTCTTCGTGACTACCAGGAGATATTGGAAAATTAGTCTACGCAGTTTAACGAAACGCCTTTGTACCAAAGCTGAACTTGGTGATCTCTATTCCAGCATCGGTTGAAATGTGCTCCTCTTCCTCTTTCTTCACACTGTCCGTAACGAAAATCGGCTGATTACTGCTTGTGAGAAAACGCACCATCATTCGCCATCTGCTATTATGAACAGAGTGTAGTTAAAATTGAAAGTCGAGATAAACCAGTTTTGAAGCTTACGATTTGCCTTATACGGCCGAAAATCATCAAGGTTATTTTACGCTAAGTTACTCAAACTCAATTCTGAGCAAAGAATGCTCTTAATGAGTAAAATTGATCCCGTTAAAATAGAATGAGCAAGACCGTATGGTCTAATGAACATACCCTAATTCTCCGTTAGAAAATAGTTGCCTGTCCGCTGAATTCTGCCCATGGCTATCATTTGCAGCAGTTGTCGTATGAGTGAGGTCATAGAAATTAAATATCAAATGGCAGCCCTACAAAATTTACTAACTAGTGGTTTCTGGGAGAATCTGCGATGTTCAATCGATTTAGTGACAGAATCCAGCCACAATGAATCTAGCAGTCGGTCGTTTGGTCAGCCATTGAAGTTATATGAATAACTTATACTGAAACAGCTTGGTGGGATAGAACATATACTAGCACTACTGGGACATTTTTCTATATTTCGATGAAGAAGTAATTTTTCTCTGTCCTTTCACATTGTGGTGTTTGTGTAGTTAGACAGACGAATTGTGATACCAAAGCATTTCGGGGTCAGCGAATGGTTTTACCGCGGTTAAAACACTCTCGATTGATCGTTTGAAGTATTTGAAGATAGGAAAATAAAACAACTGATACATTCAGCGAACATACCTTTCATATCTATGAATATTAGATATATAGGAAAATATTACGCAAAATAGCCAACTTCTATTGCTGAAATTCACTTTTTGAGAGTACACTATTAAAGGAGATAGTTTCTAACCCTTTCACCACTAGAGGCCTCCCTTTGACGAATAAAATCGTACGGCGTTAGCCAGAGTAAAATCGATTAAGTCTTCCTTGGTGGTGCATGAAAAGGCTAAAACATCTTTTACGAACACTGAAATAAAACATTTGTTTCATTCATCAAAAATCTTGATGAGATCAATTTTTAGAGGGAATATTACTCAGTCTGTGTTCTTGCTACGCCGATAAACACAGAAAAATATGAGCATGTCCTTAGAAAAAAAAGATGGCTTGTTCATAATGCTCCACAAAAGGCACTACACTGAACCTCTATTTTACGATTAGCCCATTTCATCTTCCATTTTAAAACCAAATAAACATGCATAGTACTTTCTGAAGTGAAAAAACACAAAATAAACCTGCTCCCGAAATTTACCTCCCGTAACAGCAGACTAGGGACTTTCTTTTAAAGGCCGCGTAAGCTTTTATGCAAATTAGACATTCTTATATATGTAAAAAAAAAAAGTGTATTTACAGCCAATAATTAACCTATCAATTGTTGTCGTTCGATGTACTAAGCCACATTTTATTCGTTGCCTCGAAGAGTTTTGTGGTTACGCTCGACTTTTTTGATGACCTCTTGGGCTTTTATTTCCGACTAGACAATGAGCGAAAGATACAGTTTCTTCTTCAGAGCTAAAAATATCTACTCGAAAACATACTGCCAGCAACACGGCAGTACGGAAGTGCTTGTGCAATTTGCGATTCATGGCAAGATCAAGGCGAAACATTCGTTGACCACACTGAAACACAGTTACGTTTGTGTTTGTAATAAAATAAACATTTCACTCTGTTGTTAGAAGCTGCCGAAATTTTTAACTGACAGTATGGAAACGCGCCTATGGTGAGACTGAAAATCGTTGACTTCTTCGTGACCCCTAGTAGGCCTCATTTCACACGCTTCATCCTAAAAAATTCCACTCACTGCAAATCACACTGACAAGATGTACTGCTACTCAGGTTCAAAGAATGCTAAAATGTAAGGTGATGATTTGGAGTCGAGCGGCCTTACTTGACTAGCTACACACTGCGCCCAACAAGTTACAGATCTTAAGATACTGGGCCTATTTGGTGAAGTCTGCATTGCCATTTGCTCTCCAGCATACAGTGGACCGATGAAGGGCAATCTAAAATGCACGACACTAAACATATTTCTGTTATCTGCGAAAATAAACCACTGCCGTCACAACATGCGCGAATCCACACAACACAAAAGAGGACTAACAGTTGGTCGATTATTTGTCATCAGTCTAAATAAGCTTCAATATTTTCCTTCATGTCACGTAATCACAAAAACGAACCTAGTGGCTCCTTAGTTGTTTGGAACACAGTGTTATCACATTATCTCCTCTCTAGCATTTATTAATGACTCATCCCATCGTTCGTTCTGCAGTGCGGATGATGATATCCTCAAGTGCACACGATTCCAGAAGCCGTTTAGTTTATAATCTTTACTACTTCTGCAATCAATCTGTGATTAATTTTTTTGGTTATATCAATAAGAAAATCATTCGAAATTAAGTTGCGTTGTGACTGTTAAAAAGGGTATATTTAACATGAAGCATTTCTGACAGTCTCTATATAATCTTCTATCTTTTAATTTCATTTGTTCATATGTCTTCCTTTGCAATGATACATCAAATTGCGTGCCGTCCTAAAGCGACAGAACAATAAAAGACATGCAATCAACAAACCATTCTTTTGTTTTCTTTTCTTTTCGTTTTCTGATTGCCATAATTTCATGATAACTTAGTTTTCAAAATGTCTCGGAAATTTGGCGCATGATCTAATTCACTTCCTCTTGTTGAATGAATTTATTTATGTAATTTTTTAATTCATTTGTTTGTTGATTAATTTACTCAGTTGTTTATTAATCAGTTAACAGACGCATAAATACAATACTGCAAATAAGAACTGCTAATTATAGACTCACGATCAAGAATTAAAACAAATATCTCAATCAATGAAAGCACATTCGACAAGGCATAAAAAAAACCTTTTCTTCCTCAGGTCTAAAACCGAATTGACCTCACGGCAAACAAATCATTTGCGATATTGACTGTCAAATCGTAACAGATCTAAGAGCAAAATAAGTTTTTCAAAGGAAATAAATCAACTATACAATTCTGTAATGTCCGAAGATGGGAGGTAATCGAACAGAACGTCAGAAGAATGCGTTACTTAGGGTCCTGTTCGTTGCCCCTGTACACAATTGCCTCGGGCCTATAGAACGCTGTTCGCTTGTTTGTTTTTTGTTGTGTTTAAGACTTGTCTAGCAAAAACGTAAAATCACAATCTAGACATTTACTTCTTTCTCTACCAGCAGCTGTATTGCCTGTGTCACCTGGTATGATTTTCAGCAGAACAAGTGCACAATTCTAAATTGATCTTACAGCAGACAAATTATCAGCATAGCACATTCTTCCAGAAGAAAAATACATACACTGTTGAAAATCCAAAGAAATACACTCACATTTTCCACGCTGCCGTCGCATATCTGCAGTCCAGGGGAGTGCGGTTGGTAAAAACCAGACCACGGTCGGACAACAGCAATTGCACTGCACCCTGATATTGTGCAAATTTTCCTGCTCATTCCAAATTATTGTACTATTCTAACCTCGTATAACCAACAATGAATGAGACTGACGTGTCAATTCATAGTCCGTATAAATGTCTGCCACGTGCAATCTTCATCACATGTTCCAACTAGGAACAAACAACAAGCGACACGTTGACCCTCACGTTGAGTTCTGTTCCATCACATGTTGTGAGCGAGCACGTGCTTGCTCATTCACGTGTGAGAGTAAGCAGCGTAAGGGTGCCTCCTTGGGGGACTATTCCGGAATAGGAATACTGGGAAAAGGATTAACGGGATAATGTATCTTTCATTCCGCTCCCGATAGCAGTATGAACGGAATATGGTTTACTCGGAATACGCAGAACATGCGTTTCTTTAAGAAAATGTTCGGCGGGAAATCGAGCGCGGTCCGCCAAGCTCGTGAGGTGGCACCAGTAGCTACAATCTCGGATATTCAAATAAGAAATTAAGACCACCCTTTACCCCATTTCTATGATGGAAAAAATGGTGCGTTTTTGGTGTAGCGCGAGTTCAGGTGTAGCGCAGAGTTCAGGTCTCGAAAGAAAAATGTTCCGAGGAATGGCCGACGTGCGATACTACTCACTTTCTAAAGTGGCCACGTTGCCAGCGTGGTTGCTCCGGTAGTGTAGTGGTTATCACGTCCGACTGGTAACTGCGGAACGTCGGTTCGATTCCGACTCGGGGCAAAAAGTTTTTCTTTCAATAGAGATGTGTGTCGAAAGCTGAGTGGCAAACTGTGTTTGCATGGTTCCATAAGTATAGAGTTCATCATTGAAATGGAGGAGGGGTGGTCTTCATTTTCATTTTAAACTGTCCGACATTGCAATTCAAATGAGAAATTAAGACTCTTGAGCAAAGTTTGCAAGAAATGCAGAGAACATGAAAATGATGCAGGCACCCAAGAAAATTCAGCATAGAAGGCATATCCTGAAACAAAGTGCAAAGCATAGAGCGGTTTTCAATTGAGTGTCGAAAGTAATTATGGTTTTGCTTTGGTTTTGCATTGCTTCGCTCTGTGATTGGCCAGGAAATCTCGCGCCACTTTCTCAATCAATGAGAAGCAAAACCAAAACCAATTGTGACTTGCACGCGCGTATTTTCCCGCGCCTTACGCCGGCTACATGTAATTTCGTCGTATTCTGATTGGCTCATTGCACTGCTTACTTCTGTTGTGATTGGTCAGGGTAATTGCTTTGGTTTTGGCTTTACGACACTCAACTGAAAAGCGCTCTATTATCAAGGGTCAGTGCAAAACATGGACCAAAAGGTGCTTTACGGATGTTCTCCCGCTCAGTCACGGAGAAACATCAGCTCCTATACACTGAATTTTATGGGGATGAAGACAGTGAGATTTTTAATCTAGTAAAAGACCAGTACCAGGCTTATGACATTGAAGTATAAAAGAAAGAATGTGTCGGGCACGCACAGTATAGACTTGATTACTTCTTTACGGACGGAAGATTGACAGTCAAAATGATTAACAGGTTGCAGAACTACTACCATATTACCTTCTGAAGTAATTTTGGTAATCTTCCTGTTATGAAGAAGGCAATGCATGAAGGCAATGCATGCACGTTTATTTCATCGGTATCGTCAAGAGATAGAAATTTGCATCTGCAGCATTGCCAGAGGAGACCAATAGCTGCTATGGGTTTCTCTGGGATCATGCAAATAAAACGACTAATTATTAAAAAAATGGTGCTGGGTCAGCTTTTAAAACACTACCAAGGTAATAGATATCCTTTTTTGCCGACTGAAAACGTTTTCAGAGTTTTGCAATTTTGCAACAACAGATGTAATGACAAAAAAAAGATATCTTGGCGTCCTCTTGCGGTCCAATTCCAAATATTTCACTGAAGTTTCCCCTAAAGCTGTTTTGTCGCTGATCCTCTAAAGAAGTCGTTAAGGACCTTCTAAAGTGTTTAATTGTACATATCCACTTTCCAATAGAGTTTACAAATTTCCCCGGCAAAACAGCAAGACAACAATAACCTTTACAAAACATAGGCAAGGAATACAAAAGTTGTAATGGGCGCATAGGCTCCGTTTCAATGAGATCGCCTCAAGCGATGGAAAACTTGTCAATGATAACTAACACTGTACAAAGACTAAAGAGAAAACATTGTATTCAAGCACGCTCTGCTTTACTTCCACAGAATACGTTATGAGTGTTCTGATGACGAATTGTTACAAAACAATTTTGCTTGATATGTCGATGAGAAAACTGCCATAAATTAATTATTCACTGAAACTGTGCGAGATTTTCCTACCAACAGCAACAGCATTCGTTCAGCCAAAATTGTTTCGAAGGATATGTACTGCCATACATATAATGTTATCTGAACAGTAAATAATTTTATCATCTGATTGACGAAGTATACTGAAAATGTCTGCGGAGTGACATATGTCCAACATGGAAAGAAAGAAGAAATATATATTTTAATTAGAAAGCCGCACAAACTGATTGAAAAATAATCATGTTATTGACCTGTCCTTCAAACTATTCCCTCGGGCGTGAGACGACAAGAATGTATTGCATTTCCAAGTCAATACTAGCCCGTTAATAATCTTAAAGATGTGAAAAATATCCTAACGCCGTGTTGCTGGTCTATACTGAAACGTCTTCGTTTTGTTCCAATACATATTCCTGAAACTCTACAAATAATAGGGATGAAACTTCACTGTGTCTTTATGTTCATCAGGTGACCATGAGTCAGCTGCCAGAGGAGTCAGGCTTGCATGCAGTCGTTCAGAGCATTTTGCAGAGAACAAACATGGGTGAACCGCTGTCTGAAGGTTTCCACTAAGGAATTGTCAATCCCCAGATTCAACTCAGTCAAAATGGGTTGACGTTGGCCAACACACTGAGGAGAAACCACTTATCTGATTCCGGAAGATACAAGCTTCAAAGGCAACGGACCTGATGGAGAAAGAGGTGAGAACGAAATTGACTTGTTAGAGCGGTTTTTAATTGAGTGTCGTAAAACCAAAACCAAAGTAATCACTCTGGTGAATCACAACGGGCGCGAGCAGACCAATGAGCCACTCAGAATTCGAAGCAATTACATGTAGCCGGCGACAAGCGCGGAAAAATGCGCGTGAACAAGTCACGATTGGTTTTGGTTTTGGTTCCCATTGGTCAAGAAAGTGGCGCGACTTTTGTCAACCAATCACAGAGCGAGGTAAAGCAAAGCCAAAGCAAATGCGAATTACTTTCGACACTTAATTGAAAACCACTCTAAAAGGAATGTAACGGTTACTAATTCATCACCACCCAACCGCCCCCCGAAAGACCAGTTGGTACAGCCGCGAGTTAAATTGAATCCCAATCGGACCATCACTCAGTGTCTTAAGTACTGCCTTTTTAATGGCTAACCTTTCCAGTCTTCTCGGATAAGGATGTTAAACAGTGGGTCCCGTGTCACAACACTTTTCATAGCGGAGCTCCGGCCGCCCGAAGGGCCGCCAAGCGGAGCACCATACCTATTGAAACCCGTGCATTGCTTTTCTCATGGTAATCAAGGCTAGCGGTATTGCTCGTGGGCGCGTACGCACGACGACGACGACGACGACGGAGTTGCTCAAAAATTAATAATATCCTTGTAATAATAATAATCAATACTTGAGCCCAACACGGCGGCCATACTCCAGCTGACCAGCTAGTTTACAGTGCACATCTTTGATATTGGACATCCATGTTATGGTCAATTGACACCCGTCAAAACAAGGCATCCGCTGACCAGTATCTCGTGGCCATATCGTGGGCTCAAGCTTAGAGTTCATCGAGGTCAGCTTCGTGCCGCTCGAAATTTCACATTCACATGGACAACTTTATCTTCTTCGCGATCGATGTTTGTCTATTAAATCGCGTAAAAGGCATAAAAATCAAGAACTTGTTAAAAGAACTCCGGAGGTGAATTTTCAAGTGATATAAAGGAAGAGCGAAAGGTTTTTCTCAGGAAAACCTTCAAACTTGGATCGATTGTGTGGTTGAAAACAAAATGATTCCACGCTTCAAGGGCTTTGCTGTCACTTTACCACGGCATTTTGCAGCTCACCAACAAAGGTCACTTAAGAGCCAATGTCAGAATATACCGAGAATCTCAAACCAGTTTCGAAAACTCGCATTTGAAACGTGTGGTTGTGAAAGGTTTATCTCTTCGCGCGATTTGCAACCGTCTCCCCTTCACGCACATAGCAAGTTCAGTGTTTGGTTCGTGTGTTTTTGTTTTTGTTTTGTTTTTCTTGCTTAGCGTTATGATTTTGTGAACTTTCTACCGGGTCTCGTCACTGTGCCCCTGACGAGAATGGCAGACCTTCTGATTCGAAAATTTGTATCAGTCTGTGCCGTTTGAACGCTTACCGTAAAAGCTCTATTAAGCCCCCGGGAGTCTTATTTCATTTCAGGTCTCATTAACGGGGGGCTTATTAGAGAGGTGGGCTTAATATAGAGAGAGAGAGAGAGAGAGAGAGAGAGAGAGAGAGAGAGAGAGAGAGAGAGAGAGAGAGAGAGAGAGAGAGAGAGAGAGAGAGAGAGAGAGAGAGAGAGAGAGAGAGAGAGGGAGGACTTATTTCAAATCTTAAACACCCTGTTTTCGTCTTGTATAAAACTCCAACAACTACAGTGAAATATTATTATCTATAATAAAGAGCAGCAAACTGTGTTACGTGTTGGGGTGTATATTTTCAAAAAAACAAACAAACCAATTGGGCCACATGAAGTTGAGTTCGAAAGAGGGAATAGGAGGGACTAATTACAAAATCTCATGTCCCAAAAGGGAGAGGAGGGCTTATTAGAGAAGTGGGGCTTATTACAAAAAACGATTTCCAGAAGGGGCGCTTATTAAAGAGAGGGGTTTAATGGCTTAATAGAGCTTTTACGGTACTTAAGTGAGCTCACTAAATTATAATCTATAGGTAAATACCCTTGTAATTAGTAACATTTCAATTAGTAGTAGACGTAGTAGTAGAAGTAGTAGTTGTAATTAGTAATTAGAAAGAGTAATATTGCAAGTTAGATTTTAAATATGAAGATGTTTTTTTTTTTTTAACTTTTCCGTACCTGATGAATTTTACCGTGTTTGAATAAAGATTTACCTACCTTACCTACCTGATACAAAACTAAACTGATACGTTCAACATTATTACAAAAGAAAAAACTGTTTAATAGTAGTAACTCCGAGCGTAAAATCAGACTCTCTTAATGGTAAGTCAGGTTTATCCTTCAGTTGTGCAGTATTTATAAACATTCAAATGCTTTCGAAGTATTCACCCGTTAGCTCTTTTCTAACAGTTATCAAAAAAAAAAACTTACAAATTAAATTTAAAGAAAGCAATCAACCATGAGTAAATCCCTTCCCTGTTGCCCTGATCGTCTCTTCGGCTGGACTGTCGTTTCTTGTTCGAACGGTTGTTTGGCTATCGGTTCATTGTGCCTTTCGGTCATTTCATTTGTTCGGCCGTTCATTTGTTCGGCCGTTCATTTTTTCGGTCGTTCATTGTTTTGGTCGTCTGGTTCTCTGGTCGCCTTTAGTCGTTTCGTTCTGATTTCGGCCGTATTCCGGTTCGATCATTCGTGTGGGTTTGGTTTGGGATTTCTCACTGGTTTTTCAATCCCCGTCTAAAGCGATTAAACACATAACATAATATATTAAAACACATAAGGGACACCCCTTTTTATCATTTAAACCCGGAGAGGTTAACTTCCCTTGTGTTTTAATACCAAGTAGGTAGGACGTAATCCTACTATATTCTAACGATGTACTTTGTACACGGTAAAAAATGCACAGGAATCGAACCCGCGAACTCTACGATACCGGTACAGTGCTCTACCAACTGAGCTAACAAGCCAACTGGGAGGTGGTCATCTTGTCGGTTCGTAATATACCCGCGTTTGACTCCGACGGCGCGAGATTTTTGTGGGGGTCCGGGAGCATACTCCCAGGAAAGCAGGTTGTCTGAGATTGCATTTTGTGCAATTTGAAGGCCGTTATATAGAAAATTAGGTAGTCAAGATCAAACGTAAAAACGTCAATACGAAAAATTTCTAGATAGAAATGGATTTTGAGCTTATTCTTTGAGTAGTAAATCCACACCGAAATAGTCTTCCAGGGATTTAATATTATCCAAATAACAGGGGATCACAGAGCGGACATAAAATGAAAACAGTTCCTTGAATTGGGTTTCACTTTAAAATACACAATAAGCGAGTCAGGACGCAAGTACTACAGTGACTTTGCTTTTACGTAATGTTTAATAAATGAGCAGGAGTGTTTTATCAAGTTTAAAACACGAGGCGCAGCTTTACTGTACATCTATCCATTCTCACCCTAAAATTTATATTTTGGGTTATTTTGGCCTAGAATATCGGATGTAAAATTTAACCGTGTCTTTATCAGATATAAAGACACTCATTAAAAATTAATTTCTTTTGTATTTCCTTCATCAATTATTAATGAGTTTTTTTTTTTTTTTTTTCAACTTATTTTAAAACTTACTTTCTTATGAATCGCCGATATCTCGTTGCGTACGCACCCGTCGCCACCGCACGCTCACTACCGGCCTGCCTAAAGCTTAAAATTGGTTCAGATGGCCATTTGATACCGCGAGGCTTCGTCTTATTGTTTCTGGAAGCTCCAATGCACATGCCCTCTGTTTTATCATAGTTGATTGCTAGACCTGATGGCACATTCATTCAACGTCAGCATAATAAGTCAATTGTTTATATGCACGGGCTGCTGAGTTTATATCTGCAAGGGTTGCTGTTTTATCATCAGAATATTGTGGCAGTTTTAGTTCTCGAATGTCTATTGAGTTGCCTTTTATACTCGTGTTCTACCGTACTGCAATTTCCAAAATCAGATAACGGGTCTCCCTGTCTAAGAGTCCGTAGGCATTAGGCAAATTTTTTACGTATGTTACGAAAAAAATCAGTCATCAGTTCTGTGATACAAGTGCGCACGGTGTTTTTTTTCCCACGAAATTTTGTCAAGCCTTACTAAACTTCAAAGGCGCAGCGCGGTCGTCCTGCTTTGAAGCAGGACAAATTTTGTCAGGCGTTAAAACTGACAGACTACACGCCATGATCGAAGGAAAACGTCAATCAAGTAAACTCAATCTCGCTTTTCAAGTCCGCCAAATATTTATTTTTTTGCGCTGCAATCAAACGGTGAATATGGAGGATTCTTACTTCGGAATGCTGCAGGATAATCAATACAACTCAGGATACAACTATTATGGATCCCATGCATGCAGCTGCATCTCCAGGTCCAAATACTGTTCAATTTGTACATCCGTATTCAAACAGGCCGACTACACATCCGTAAGCAAATAAATGTACAAGTTATGGCGCTGGTCACTTTGTGGTTAACAAGTATTTTGTTGGTTTTGAGTGCGCCCACGAATTAACAAATTGACGTCAGTTTTTTATATGTCTGTCCTCTTATTGATGATGAATTAATTGCGTCATAACATTGTCAAAGTGCTGTGGAAACCACGAGCGGAAGGCAAGTGGTTTCCACAGCAACTAGCAAACTTTGACAATGTTATAACGAAATTCATCATCAATAAGAGGACAGACACATAAAAAACCGACGTCAATTTGTTTTTTACAATAACAAACCCCAAAATGGTCAAATGCCGGGTTTAAATGACGAAAAAAGGCACCGTAAACAATCGCAAATCCGAAGTAAATAAATTTTATTCAAACTTACGCGAACATTTTCAATAGCTTTTCTCGCTTTCTGATTGGCTATTTACAACAGCTAAGCAACTTTCATTGGCTAAAAATTTGACAGTTTGACGTGAGAGCTATGCCTCGCATAAAATAAAATCTTCGGCTGCAGAAAGTTGAATCAAATTCAAAATATGATCTGAAAAGCCTTTAAGTCCGTGCCTTGGCCTAAAAGCGTCGAAGACTTTCGTCTGGCTGTACCGCAGTCTTTCCGAGCAAGTTTTTTGTTTAGTTCATGTTCAGAGCACCAGGCGGGAAACTTAACAGAAGATACGTCGATGTCCAATGAACAGTTTACGACGAGTGTTTTGTTTCTGGCGAAACTTTTGTTAAAACAAGAAGTCTACTAAATGTTTCTTCGAGAGAAACTGGACTGTTAGAATTTTTTATCGTTTGTCTTTACCAGGAAAAATCTTCACAAACCAGTTTAACTTATGCTTGGACTTTGCGTTTCAAAAAATAGATTTCTTGAAAATTCAACTCCGCTGAATTCGGAACAAGGTTGTTTTTCTTTCAGTTGCTTCATTTTCAGGAGCTTCTACATAAGACACGAGTTCAGCATATGATAATTCTAGCTCTTTTTCCCCGTCAAGGCGGATGTCATCAACAAAACTAAAGTTAAAAACGATATTTAAGTCCTGCGTGTCGCTCTACTTCATCTTGCTACAGATTTTCGCATAAGTTAAAACTTCATTCGTCTGTACTCTTATTGATGATAAAAATTAGCCAATCAGCGCGCGAGAATTTTGACAGTTATTGTAAAATATCTAATTAATTTATGGTGGAGACAATTTTTGTAGAGATTTTTGGTAGAGCCAAATAAATTGCCTAGTGCGTACGGCCCACGCTCTAAAGCAAAGAAATAGGATGCAAAGCCATTATTCACAACACAGCTTTCAGTGTTCTTATGAGAGAAAAGTCTTACCAGGTGCATTGGATAAAATCAGAGCCGAGATTGAATGCTTTTAGGCAAGGAACGAGGAAATTCCATTCCAGACTGTCAAAGGCCTTATAAAAGCCGATGAAAATAAGTAGTCCGGGGATGTTTTCCTCTGATGTAAAATCCCGATCGAACTCCAATTGGTGTTACAAAAGTGGGTTAGATAGGCCTGCGCGACTTCCACTCCCGTGCTTTTAGCCTTGAAGTTATAATTTTGCTCTAACGAGTAAGTCTTTCAGGTAACGCCCTCTCTTGTAGGATATTAGTGGCGGCTCCTTAAATATTTCTCTGAACGTCGGTTGTTTCTCAATAAAATGCCATTTGCTCATGAGTATTTCTTTTAAGTTTGGCACTGATGGATGGTATTGTGTTAGAAACGGCAAGATTCGTTTGTTTTCTTTCTCTTTTTGCTGGAGGCTTGTTTTCTGTTTTGAAACTTCACTTCTGAGAGGTTTCTTTCGATAAAGGTTTTAGGGTAACCTCTATTTACAAAGTGTGTTTTGAAAGGTTCTATGTTCTCTTCAAATATTGCTTTAGAAGAGTTTGCCCTCAAAATTCTTAAGGCCTTTCGGTTTTACAAACCCCCTCCTAACACCGGGTGAGTGAGCAGACAGGATGAGAAATGTCTCAGTAGGCTTGAAGTGGGTTCGCACATCAAGAACTGATTTTGTTTCGAATCTTGCGCCTTTGTATATGATGGTGTCCAAGAAAGTTATTTCAGTTTCTGAAACTTCAGCCGTGAATTTAATTGAAGGGTGGTGTTTATTTGCTTGCTCAGTGAACTGTGTTATTTCTCCTCTGTTTGCGATCGTTTGTAGCAGTCAGCAGGAATGACCGCAATTGACAAACCACAGAGCAACAAAACATTACAAGAAAACAAATGACGATACGTAGGTTTCTTTGAAGATCTTGTAGGTTTCTTTCGAGAAGGTGGGGAAATTAGACAAGTAACAAACATATTTTGTAGTAAGTCGAAAAAGTTGCAAGCAATTTTGGCATAAGCTTAAATGTCGTAGGAAAGAAAATCAAAGGGTGCCTATGGTTAACTCGTGGATAAGGTACGCAAAGCCAAGCCTTTGTCTACCGGCCTTTGTAGCACACATATTAATTGAAGACAGACGTGAGGGAATGTTAGAAATTCAACTTGTTAAGTTTATTGATTTTTCTGCCCTTTGCAGGGAACATATATGTGATAGTATTTGCCTGTGAATCTAGAGCCTCTTTGGAGGGTATCACTGTCCACTAGCTCACTGTAGGGCTCCTGTTTTCTAGTCGTGTTTCTTGTTATGCAAACGATTGCAAAGAGAGTTGGGCAATGAGAAAGTCCAAAACCCAGCGGGTTCAAGAAGTTGAGTGCAGAGGAGAGTACATAGCAACAGGCGTGTGGAATTATAAATAATTTGATTATGTGCTGTTGCTATAGGATTTCCAGATTTTTTTTTCGAGATATGGGTCCTGGCCAATAAAAACACAGTGTGCATTTAATTTTTGTAAGAAAAATTTCAACTATTCTGGCTGGGGTGCCAAGGCCAAGGAGTTGGTCACCCAAAACAATAATTAATAATCACTAAATTATTAATTGATTGCATGCGTAATTGATTATAAAAGTAAACAAGAGAGCTTTTCTGGTGCACAGTTAAGTGTATAATATACTTGATATTTTTGTCTACTTTTATAAATGTCATGGCTTCTTCCAAATATCAGCAACTGAGTGTGTGATCCAAATATACCAGAAATAAGCGATGCAACACGGTGTAAAGATGACTCTTTTAAAGAATCATCTTGCAGTGATAATTCAGGTTTAAAATCATCGCCTAGTTCATTTTTCGACCTAACAGTCGAACATGGACGCAGCGTAGCTAAGTCTTAAATAGTTTTTCGCTAAATTTGGTCTTCGAGAAAGCAAATGTAATGAACTGGTTGGTCACGAAATAAACGAAAAACAACAATGAAGGAAAAACTAAACTATTACAAGAAGAAAAACCATGCTTCTAATTCTTTCCTGTAGTTGCTTAGCATGACACAGTTTACTTTGTTTTGTCAAAATTAGCAAAACAAAACAAACGGAAGAGTAAAGACAAACGCGAAGTGAATAATTGTAAGCAAACGTGAAACAAATTTGAATAAGTACTCATTTTAGTTACACGAAATGACAAAATCAACGCGTTGAGATCCCAGCACGTCAGCAACTTCTGAGGCACTAAAATAAATCAGAAATAAACCATAAGAAAGAAAAATATTGAGATACTTAAGCTTTGAGAAGTGTGGCTTACCGAGCGGCGTTCCCAGTGAAGATTGTGTGACATTTTTGAAATCATCACTGAATCTGCAACTCATTTTCTGAACAGCTACGAATGTCACCGAGTGCACGACTGTTTGTAGGACGAAGAATGCCCGGTCGGGCGACAAAATTTTTCGCAGTCGCCCTAATCCAAACGTTAACCGCTCAGGGCACCGCAAGAGCACAGCCTTGTTGCATAGGTAAAGGTGTCTTTATGGGTCTGAACTTCACTTCCAATGTGGAACCACTAATCTTCGATCAAAGCAATGTTTTGTTGTCCTCATTTGACCACAAAAGTTCTCTGGTTTGGCATCATGAACTCGTCAATTGTGCTAATGTTTCTCAATAAGCTCATAAAGGTTCATGAGGTTCATTTTTATTAAAATAAAATGGATAGAAATATTACAATTTAGACTGACCTACAGTAGCTTAGCTAATTGTGGCAGGCCAGTCTATTGAAACAGAGGCAATTATATTACAGTACAGGATTGAAAAGAAACAAAAATTATAAGTGTATTCGTGCGAGATTAAACATACAAAAAACGAGAGAGAGAGAGAGAGAGAGAGAGAGAGAGAGAGAGAGAGAGAGAGAGAGAGAGAGAGAGAGAGAGAGAGAGAGAGAGAGCTTGAGATGCTAAGATACTAAAGGTACTTGCTATTCTGTCCTCTCTAATGATTCTTTAGATCAACTATTATTTTATCGATTTCAATGTATCTTTCTTCAGTTTTCAAAATATCAAATAAAGGTACTTGCTATTCTGTCCTCTCTAATGATTCTTTAATCAACTATTATTTTATCGATTTCAATGTATCTATCTTCAGTTTTCAAAATATCAAATAGTACCCTTTTCATTTTTTCCTTAAAACTATTTTTTGACAACTTTTTTTATTCTTTCAGGTATGCCATTCCACACTTTTGCCCCAACACGTGTAAAAGAGTATTTTTGTCGGTCGATTCTACAATTTTTAATAAAAAAGTTCTGAGAGGTTGACAAGCGGGTAGCCTTATTGTGTATGCTAGAAGTTCTACAGAAAAGATTTAGAATATTTGACAGTGCTTCTTTTGCATTTATATCATACATTAAGTTTGAAACCGCTTGGACATAAAGAAAACTTAAAGGTAAAACGTTAGTTTTGACAAATAGAGGGATAGCGTGCTCATTTCTGTCTGCAAAGTGAATCAAGCGTAGGGCGCGCTTCTGTAGAATAGTGAGTTTATTTAGATGTGTTTTAGAGGCGTGGCCCCAGGAATCGAAATAAGTCCATAGGAGAGATAAGGTGTTATAAGAGCATTATACTTGAGATATTTATAAGAACACATAATGGTATATAGTGTCTTAGTCTTAGTTAAGCTTATGTTTTCCATAGTTCAAGACGTCCTCGACTCGCTCATGTAAGTTCAATATGTCCGACAAATATGATTCATTTTTATCAAAGCTTACCACATTTTCAGCTCACTTTCCAGAAAGCTGGAACTCATACTCCCCATATGAGCCTGAGGGGTCGATCGATAAGATCAAATGTTCATCTCCTCGTCATGTTTTTCAGCGCCTGAGTCAAAGGTAATGAAATTCAGTCTCCAAGTTAGCGATAATACTAATTTGAAACATCTTCAGTCCACCTGAAGACACCTAATCATTCCATTCCATTTCAGTTTCCATTTTGCCACTTTTTTATTTGCCATTAACCACATAAAAATACAAAACAATAGAAATTTAAAAATACGAAACACTAGAAATTTATGACGGTCATTAATGCAAGTGCGGCCGCAACACTACTAGAACAGAGAACAGGTCTCTGTTCTAGTAGTGTTGCGGCCGCACTTGCATTAATGACCGTCATCACTCAATTGCTACTAATGGACAAAATTAATTTCATTCTTTACTATACTTGGGCCATGTATAACGTCCATATAAAGGGCTAACCCGCATACGACCGCTCTCATGTGGCTTTGATAGCTCAGTTGGGAGAGCACTGCACCGGCATCGCAGAGGTCGTGGGTTCGAATCCCGCTCAGAGCTTGAATTTTTTCAGGTCTCTGTTCTAGTAGTGTTGCGGCCGCACTTGCATTAATGACCGTCATCACTCAATTGCTACTAATGGACAAAATTAATTTCACTAGAAATTTATAATAACTTAAAGACGATAGACTACAAATGTTTAAGGTGGTAATGACAAGAAAGCCTATATAGAAGCCGGGGGCTTATGAACTATAGGCTTCCTGACAATATAAGGTACATCATACGAATTGCGGGTGTCATGGATCAGCATATTCAAATTAGGCTCGTGTATTTAAGCTGGTTTGAATATTCAATAAAGTTAGTTCCACGCCTGGCTGCGGGCAGCCATATCTTGTGCAGCTTGTCTCAGCAATGTACTACATTTGGCGACGAAGATGGCTTCGTGTATTGGTAGAGTCGGTGAATTCTGCCGGGACAAGGAGACGTTTTGTGCATACGTGGAGCGCATGGAGATGTTTTATACGGCGAACAACATTGTCGAGACTCCGGGTACAGAACACGTGGCCGGGAATCGACGTGTCGCCGAGCAGAAGAAGGCAATATTCCTTGCTGAAGTCGGTCCGGAACTTATTACTCGGGCTGCCCGCGTCTCGCGCGGCGCCCGGGTTTAAAATTACCGACGGTTCTTCTTTTTCGTCGTCGAGTATCATCCACAAAGCTCACTTCCGGCGTTTCTGCGCAAGTGCTAACTATTTTTAACAGAGTGATGCCTGTTGTCACGTATCGGAAAATGTCGATTCACCTTGTGTCTTTTGAAGTCTGAACAAACAATTTGTTAAGAGAAGTGTCTATGCGAATGTTTGCAAGTTCAACGGTGAGAAGAAAGCTTTTAACATGAGTAAACTTAACTCCAGATGGACTGCCGTGTTTCCTCGTGTCTGCTTCAGTAGACTGCGAGTACTCTCTAATACGTGCGCGCGCGAACTTGTGAGGAGACGCGACGCGAGGGGAGCGCCAAAAATTAGAGACTACAGACAAAGGGAGTTTGACCTTTCACGGCCGAGTGATTCGAAGTGTAAATCTCATATCAACAGCAAGAATGATGCCTGTTGTCACGTATCGGAAAACGTCGATTCACCTTGTGTCTTTGAAGTCTGAACAACTAATATGTTAAGAGAAGTGTCTATACGAATGTTTGCAAGTTCAACAGCGAGAAGAAAGCTTTTAACATGACCAAAATTTAACTCCAGATGGACTGCCGTGTTCCCCGTATCCGCTCCATTGAAGGGTACATTTTGTTGAATAACTCAAGTACGGGATATTACACACCCCTGAGGCTTTGACTGGTAGTTTATTCACTATTTTCCCACAATATCTCAATTTCTGGACTTTAATTTTTGAATGATAAGCGATTAGTTTTTAGAAATGTACTAGCGTCAGTTGAAACTGTCCAGAAACGTTCCTTTCTTGTGTTTCAAATGACCTTGGATTGACGTATTTGTAAACAGTTTCACTCTGCTAATTAATTTTCTACTCACATTTCACCGAGACTCTATTAACGTTTATGCGAAAAAATCCTACATCGTTCGATAAGCGTTTCCTTTCTCAAACAATTATCCATCGAAGCGAAAAGAAGTGTGCTTAGTCTTTTTTTGGAATCAATACACTATTTTTATCACCTTGCATAACGATAAACCTCTGTGGCCTAAAGGGCATTGTACCTGCCTGTGACGCAGCTAACTCGGGTTCGATGTCTTTTAGTGGTATATATCACGGGCTTTATTTTTTCTGCTTCTCTTTTTCTTGTTCTTTTAGAAATATTTTTTACAAGTGTTATAATTTTTGTTCTCAATGGTTGAGCTGTATGCTAGAGGAATATATGTTGATAGGGGTCTAAAGAAATAGACTCCAACACAAGCTAAACACAATGCGTCCGATGTAAGAAAGACAGACTTCCCCCTATTCTTTTGTTTAGCGCTAAGTTAGGGATACAATACTGTTTTTTGCAAGCCCGAGTTTAGGCTAATTGTAGCCTGTTGTTCTGTGTTAAGTAATCTCTTGTCGCCGGCGAAACCTAAAGATACATCTTTGTCGGATATTGTGCAGAGGCTAAAGAATCATTACGATCCTGCTCCTTTGGGGATTACGGAAAGCTTTCACTTCGACATGCGAAATCAACAAACGGATGAGTCGATTAGTGATTACATTGAGACCTTAAAAAAATTATCGATCGACTGTAACCATAGAGAATTCTTGAACCGAGTATTGAGGGACAAGTAGACCGAACCATGGTTCAGGGACGGGGACAACGATTTCAGTTAATAAAGTCAGCACGAGTGACAGAGGGGATAGCAGGCAGCCAGATGCAAATTGCTCACGGTGCAAAGGCAACCACTCGTTCAGGTCTTGCAGATTTAAGAGCGCAAGGTGCTATAGGTGTCAGCAGGTCGGACACATCGCTTCTGCGTGTAAGAGTGGCGCTTCAGGAAGGCCAAGCAAGGGAAGAGTTCAGAATTTGGCAGTCGACGATCAGACCCCAGATGAAGATGAAATTCAGAGTTCAGACGATGAGTTGGGTATTTTTAGGCTCTATGCTACGAACAGCGGCAGAGCGAGTAAGGGCTACCTTGTTGAGGTGGAGATTAATGGTGAGAGTATCGACATGGAGGTTGACACGGCAGCTGATTTTTCTATCATGAGTAGAGATACTTACGTCAAGAGGTTCAAATCTTTTCCACTTCAGAACACTGACGTGAAGCTCAAGACCTACTCTGGTGAAACATTAAGGACATGTGGTCAGATGCTGTGCAAGGTTGTTTACAGCGGACTAGAGTACATTCTTCCGATGATCGTAGCTGAGAACGAGGCCAAGCCAACTTTGCTGGGGCGGAATTGGTTGGAAAAACTCAAGATCAATTGGAATGAGGTTTTCAGTTTGAACGGAACGTCGAGGAATGAGGAGTTAGACTGCATTCTTAATAAGCATGCCGATCTGTTTCGAGAAGGATATGATGGTATGAAGGGAATAGAAGCGCACATCCGTGTACGTGAGGGAGCAAGTCCAATTTACTTCAAGTCGGCCCTGTCCCGTATGCATTGAGGGAGGCTGTGGAGGCGGAGCTTAACAAGCTAGAGGAAAATGGAGTTATCGTCAAGATCGACCGCAGCGATTGGGCGAGCCCTATTGTTGTTGTGCCGAAGGCTGACGGATCGGTCAGAACATGCGGCGATTACAAAGTAACCATTAATCAACTGGTTGATGATGAACAGTATCCCCTCCCAACAGCACAGGACCTGTACTCCACACTGGCTGGATCCAAGGTATCCACGAAACATGACCTCACACATGCTTATGCGCAAATGAGTGTTGATGAAGCGAGCCAAAAGTACCTGTGTATTAACACTCATAAGGGACTGTATGCGTATACAAAGTTACCCTACGGTGTCAAGTCCGCACCAAAGATTTTCCAGGCAACCATGCATAAAATCCTGCAAGGTGTGGAGAAGTGCGTATGTAATCAAGATGACATTCTTGTCGGCGGTGTTGATACGGAAGAAAACTTGGAAATCGTGGGAGAAGTGTTAGAGAGACTGCAGAAGTAAAACCTTCGGCTAAACCTGAAAAGTGTGTTTTCCTGAAGAAGCAAGTTGTGTATCTTGGCTTGCGAGTGGATGGTGATGGGTTGCATCCGGTTCAGGAGAAGATTGATGCCATAAAGAATGCCCCACCACCGAAAGATGTGAGTGAGTTGCGGTCGTTCCTGGGAATGGTACAGTATTACTCACCTTTCCTACCGGGGTTGGCCACAACTCTTGCGCCATTGCATCAGTTACTGAAGAAAGATGTACAGTGGAGGTGGACCGGTGTAGAACAGAGGGCTTATGAAAAGTGTAAGGCAGGCCTGAGCAGTGATGCACTACTGGTTCATTATGATGCCAAACGTGACCTTCGACTGGCGTGTGACGCTTCATCTTACGGACTTTGAGCAGTTATCAGTCACGTGATGGATGATGCGCAGGAACGACCAATTGCATTTGCGTCAAGAACATTGAGTGCCAGTGAGAAGAATTATGCTCAAGTTGAAAAGGAAGCCTTGTCCTTGGTGTTTGGGGTGAAACGTTTTCACCAGTTCTTGTATGGACGCTCTTGTTACCGACCACAAGCCTTTGCAGGCAATTTTGGGTCCAAACTCCGCTGTACCAACTCTTGCTGCAGCGCGTATGCAGACATGGGCACTTGTGCTATCAGCATATGACTATGATCTTGTGTATCGTAGGTCAGAGGAACGTTTGAATGCTGACGCGTTGTCGAGATTGCCGTGCCAGGATTCAAGCGTTGCCATGGAGGGTGAAGTTTACACTCTTAGAGCGGTACGGGAAGATTTCCCAATTATGGCCGTGGACATTGCACAAGCAACCCTCAAGGATCCATTGCTGTGCAAGGTGCATCAGTATACCATGAATGGTTGGCCTGAGACCTGTGATGATGTGGAGCTGAAGCTGTTATATAATAGGAGATATGAGTTGTCATGTGAACAAGGTTGTGTCCTCTGTGGAATTCGGGTGGTTGTTCCGGCGGTTCTGAGAGGTTGGTTGTTGAGTGAATTGCACTGGGAACACCCAGGTGTATGCAGCATGAAAGCCATTGCCAGAAGCTTCATGTGGTGGCCTGGATTAGACGGAGATATTGAATTGGCGGTTAAGAGTTGCACAGTGTGTCAGAATATAAGAAGTTTGCACTTAAAGTGCCTTTGCATCCCTGGAAAGAAAGAAAGGATTATCTTCTGGTGCTCACCGACAGTCATTCCAAATGGATAGACGTGAAGCCCATGACCTCAACCACTACTGTGCGCACCATTGATGAGCTGAGGCTCATATTTGCCGAGCATGGCCTCCCAGAACAACTGGTCTCAGATAATGGTCCACAATTTACGTCAGAGCAGTTCGCAAGATTCACAAGACAGAATGGAATCAAGCATACTTTAGTTCCTCTGTACCATCCTGCTTCCAATGGTGCAGCAGAGAGGTCGGTCCGCGTGGTGAATGAAGCTTTGGAGAAGCAGGTGTTACGGGAAACTGGCGGTATGACGATGAAGCACAGGCTAGCCAACTTTTTGATCAAGTACCGTTCCACACCGCATAGTGTGACAGGGCGACCCCCGCTGAGTTAATGGTGAAGAGGCAATTGCGAACCAGATTGACCTTGTTGAAACCGAATCTGGCGCAAGCTGTTGAGAATAAGCAGGTGAAACAGAAGCTTTACCATGGCAAAACGCAGGTTGAGAGGGGGTTTACGGTGAACGAGCCTGTCCGGGTCCGTATTCCTGACAGAGGATTCACGTCAAAGTCTGCGAAATGGAGTCCAGGTGTTGTTTTGGAGGTGTGTGGAGGTCGGTGGTATCTCGTCCAGATGGGCGCTGTGACAAGGCGTGTTCATGCGGATCATCTTATCAGAGCACTTGATAACCAGAAGATGTCAGCTGATCTGGGGAACTCATTTGAGGAAGGAAGCTGTTTGCAAGAATTTCAAAGCGTGTTGGGGCCTGTTGGTGTTCAAAACCAGGAAAGTGGTCTTCCACGAACTGATGCGGAGAGTAGTCAAAGTGGAGTTGTATCATCAATGTCGGGCAACGACTACACTGTGCCAATCGCTAGTTCACCTATTACTAAAGAAACCGAAGTTGAACGCAACCCGGAAATGACATTGTCACCTTCAAAAACTCTGAGACGCTCTACTAGAATTCGAAAGCCGGTAGTGAGATTGAATTTGTAAGAAGTTGTACGGGAGGAATTGTAATGATTGACTGAGAACTGTGCTGTTGACTTTACATTAATATATGGTTTTGTTTTCCGGCGGGAAAAGTGTAGTTGTATTTTCCTTTATTTATTTATTTGTTTATTTATTTATTTATTTATTTATTTATTTATTTATTTATTTATTTATTTATTTATTTATTTTTTGTTGATATTTTAAGTTTCTTTCCTAATTGGTTGGTGGGATAGTAGTGTCACGGATCAGCATATTCAAATTAGGCTCGTGTATTTAAGCTGGTTTGAATATTCAGTAAAGTTAGTTCCACGCCTGGCTGCGGGCAGGCACATCTTGTCCAATTTGTCTCAACAATATACTACAACGGGGACAGCATGAAATATGAAACGTATTATTTTAAAAAGAAGAGGAAAGAAGAAGTATGTAGCTCAACAATGAGTATATTTGCCTAAAAAAGAAGGAATTTTTAAAGTCTTTTTCTAAACAAACGGATGCTTTCACTGTTTTGAATTTCATGACATAACGAGTTGAAAAAGTTAGGTCCTTCCTTGAAACCGAATTGAGAAGTTTCGAATATTAGTGCGACAGTGAGGTGTGTAAAAAGGTTGCAATTTCTAGTATAATACGAATGTAACTGGCTTGCAAGAGTAAACATATCACGAAAATAATTAGGAAGTAAACCGCTTTTAAATAGATACAAAATCAGCAATCCTTTGGGTACAATGTACGCTGAGCGGGAGTAAACTTCTTACTTACCTTCTGAAACGATCGATGTACCGAGCACTCTCGTTCGGGGCCGACTAATTACGAAGTGTGTCTACACCTTAGTGAATGAACGACACGCAGTGCCCACAACAACTCGTTCCTACGCCTCGCGTATCTAGGAGTTAAAAAGGAAAACAAACTTGAGAGTTTGGATAGTTAATCGCATGAGTTCGGGTAAAAATATAATTTTGTGTTTTCAGAAGTTGCTGAAATTGCCCTCGTCGCGCAAAACACAAGTGATGCTAATCCTTAAAGTTTACGAGGACTCATTGCGATTACGTGTAAATAAACATAAAGGTAAACGTTTCTTAAAACTGTTGAGGCACCGACGTTGAAAAACAGTCAGCCAAGCGGAGTAAAAACACTTGTTCGCTTGCAAGCAAAACAACAAAACAAATAAACAATTCAACTACTTCTTTGCGCCCAAAACGAGTAAAGATGATTGTTATTTATATCCATTCGAGAGAACAGTACAAGTTTCATTCCTGAACAAAAGCAACAACGATTAAACCAAATGTTAAGCTTCAATTTATTTAATTCACCTGTGTTGTAGACGTTTCTACCACTTAAAAATACTCTTCGAAAAAAAAAGCAAACGGTTTGTCCAAGGA
Organism: Pachyseris speciosa; assembly: GCA_016490735.1. Classification (NCBI taxonomy): domain Eukaryota; kingdom Metazoa; phylum Cnidaria; class Anthozoa; order Scleractinia; family Pachyseridae; genus Pachyseris; species Pachyseris speciosa. The sequence continues at coordinate 702,502 of JAEMWC010000408.1, forward strand.
AAGAACTTCTTTCACCAATTTTGAGCTACTCGTTCATCCATTAATACCAGCGAACTGTTAAGTGGCCTTTCTTGGTGAGCTGTAAGAAGCCGCGGTAAATTGAAAGCCCTTGGGACGTTGAATCATTTTTTTTTTTTTCAACCACACAATTCGGGCGCCATGCAAGTCGATCCACGTTTTATGCTCGTCCTCTTTATCACTTTAAAATTCACCTTCCAGGTATCTTTCAACTAGTTCTTGATTCTTATGCCTTTTACGCGAATTAAAAGACAAACTTCGAAGAAGATGAAGTTAGCCTGCGTGCAGACGCCTCCTATTTCCTTTGTTGCACGCGGAAAAGGGACGTCTGCGAAACAGCGTTGCTAATCGTGTTCCAGTATCCTGTTGTTTTCCCAGGATCTTGGGAAAGAACTGTGATTGGTAGCCAGATAGTGGTCTTTGTTCGAGCAAATTGTGATTGGTCTTTATCTAAAACAGCTCTCATAATGTATGCATGCATGATGCCGCCCAAATTTAGCGGGGTTTTCCATTCAAAACGGATCAAAACTAACAATGTTAACTGTGTTTTTAAACCATCGAAAAGTTGAGCTACAGAAATCTTGTGCAAGGCCACAGAGCATGTAATGTTTACGAAGAAATTCTTTCTCTTCAGTTCACTGTGCATCCAACATAAGCTTATATTTCAGTGTAAACAGTGTCTCACGAAACTAGTGGGAAAAATCGACGAGCAGATTTTCGAAGATTACCGTCGCACATCTTTTACAGAAGGAGCATCGGCTTCTCTGAGAAACGAATTCTCTTAGACGAATCTATTTCCTCTACGTCGAACGATCATGGTTCCTCGCTAATGCTGACTTCAACACTCGTGACTCACTGTGACTCGTCAATGTCTTCCCCACGCATTCTACACGCGTAATTCCCAATTTTCCTGTTAGGCCAGCAATCAATAAGCGAGTAGCTGAAGAGTCTGAAAATGAACATAAGACTGGTGCAAGTCAAGGCTCAGTGGTCGAGTAATAGACTGAATGAATAGCTGGAAAGCTTGGGGAAAATGTTGTGTCGGGGGTACATATGGCCAGACTTCCACAGCGGTGGATTATGTTCATTATTTATGCGAAATTTAAAACCAAACAGCGGGATACTGGAACACGATTAGCGACCCTGTTTCGCAAACGTCCCTTTTCCGTGTGCAACAAAGGAAATAGGAGACGTCTGCACCCAGGCTAGATGAAGTTGGTTTGTTCAAAATGAAGAAACCAACTAAATGTGAAATTTCGAGTCGCAGGAAGCAGGCGAAAAATGAAACCTCGTTTTGCTTTAAGTGCCTCGTTTTGGTTAATTTAACCTGGCTTGAGCTTGCGATCCAATCGAAAACCAGTATTTGGTCAGCGGTGAACTTTAAAAAACAGCTGACCTCGATAAGCTCTAAAGCTGTGCCGAGATATGGTCACGTGTTACTGGTCAGCGGATGCTTTGTTTTGCCAGGTGTCAATTGACCATAACATGGATGTCCAATATCAAAGATGTGCGCTTCAAACTAGGTGGTCAGCTAGAGTATGGCCGCCATGTTGGGCTCAAGTATTGATCATTATCATTATTATTGGGATATTATTATATGACTGGCTCTTTCAGCGGTCAAGATGAATCAATTCTCCTGCTGTGATTGGCTACCCGCGAGGTCAAGATGGGGCCGCGTTTGCTGTCTTTTAATAGCGTCTCCTTAGAGTCATGTAATAAATCCTTTATTGACCAAGCTTGTTCGGTCAAGATGGCGGGATATTTGCCTCGTTATTTTGTTGCGTGTTGGATCTCGACTTCGTCTTGGTCCATAAACACGCAAAAAAAATAACTTGGCCAATATCCCGCCATCTTGACCTCACGCTTGGCCAATAACCCATATATCTTGACCGAGCAAGCTTGGTCAATAAAGATTTATTATATGACTCAAAGGACGCTATTAATTAAAAGACAGTAAAAAGCGGGACGAACGGGCAATACCGAGCGGTCAAGATGGCTCCATCTTGACCTCGCGGGTAGCCAATCACAGCAGGAGAATTGAGTGATCTTGACCGCTGAAACAGCCAGTCGTATAATAATATCCCAATAATAGTGGCCTTCGTCTCGGTCCATAAACACGCAAAAAAAGAACTTGGCCAATATCCCGCCATCTTGACCTCACGCTTGGCCAATAACCCATATCTTTTAATTATTGGGCAACTCCGTCGTCGTCGTCGTCGTGCGTACGCGCCCACCAGCAATACCGGTAGCCATGATTACTATGATAGTAACTTACATGGAAAAATTTCTCGTTTCTGATTGGCAAAAAGAAATACAGTTTTCAGGAAACACGATGCAGAAAAAGGTAATTCCGTGCCGAAAAAAGGAAATTCAGTTTGAAAAAGAGAAAAAATAGAGGATTCTGATTGTTAGATAAACAAAGGCAGTGAAATTGACCAAATCAAACGCGCCTAGGCCTGTCCCGATTGCGCTAGGCACTTTTTCGAATTTTAAGCACTATTTATCATTTCCAGCACTCTTGAGCACTTCATTGACTTTTGAGCAGAATTTGAGCATTTTGTCGCTTTTGGGGGAAACATTTCAGCATATTTATCACGATTTTCCATCTGTTAAATGCAATGTTTTGCCTTTGAAACGTTTTCAGTAAATCATGAATTTGAATAATAGAGTGTAACTAAAGGTCGTGGGTAGAGGTCGTTGGTCGTGAGTGTGGGTAGTTTGTCGTGGGGGTAGGTAAATGTCGTGTGTAAAAACAAAAATAGATAAAGTTGTAAATCATTGTAATGTCGTGTTAAAAAAGAAAACAAACAAAGGAAAAGGAGCCAAGGAAGAATGGTAACGATATGATAAAATGATAAATTTGCAGAGTAATCTGTACATTTCCCGATATTTTGCACTTGGGAGTTTTGTGAACTCTACAGTGAATAATTGTTTACATTATTCCACTATAAATTGGAACAGGAATTTATGGAGTTCGCGGTAAAGTTATCAGCTAAAACTATGGCCCCAAAAAGAATGCGTCTGTTAAAAATATGGTTGTAAAATCATTCAATCAGAATCGTGCCTCTTTATATATATGGCATAAGCTACCCTATTTCGCTTTTCTTCGTCGTCTTTTCAGAATAAGAAGTCGGCCAAAAATCAGTGCACCCGGCGAAGATTTAAAGCATCATGGAGGCGAAACGGCGTCGGCGGTTAAAAATCTGTCCTTGTTTCTTCCCCAGAATCTGGACCGCGTAAGAACGCTTTATCGTGTGCTTTGAGAGCTACCCCTCCCCTTTCTCACGGTGTTCACATTCCATCTTGTCAAAAACTTCCGCTGTCCTTGCAAATTCTAAATAAAGATTTAGTGCCGTTCCAGTCAGCGAGTTGGAGTGGTTCAAATTGCACGTTTCAGCATATTTTTTACTTGTTTCACCGTCATTCATTGCGCGGAAATCGCTTAGCTATGGAAAAATCGACATCCGCGACATCTCTTTATAGTGATGTTGATGTTGGAGAATGACATTTTAAAGTTGTACAAAAAGAAAGAATTTGTTTTCCCCTTTTCCAATAATTCAGACCCTCTTCTTTGCTATTTTTCTCTCCTTAGTTTAATATTATAAACAATTAAGCTGGATTTGATTGCGGTCATGTACGCCATGCATGCATGCCTTTCACTACTGAAAAAAAAAATATCCAGGCTCAAATGTAAATCGCTTTAAAATAAGTGAGATTATTTTACAATTAACAAATAGTAAACGGATCGGCGTGCACTATTGAGTTGTGGATGCACGCGGGGGGTTGCTAAGCACGGGAGAAGCGTAAGAGTCGTTCAAGGTGTAGCCAAGAGCGACTCTAGCTTCTTGAGTGTTTAGCATACCTCCCAAGTGCATCCATAACTCAATAGTGCACGCTGATACGTTTACCAAAACCAAACTGCGGCCTAGAGTAGAGTGCAAGGAGTGGTCCTTACGTGGACCTTTATAATCGTAATTTACATATCCCCAGGGCATATTATTAATATATGCAAATGACTTTGCATAGTATAATATTCTGCCCTGGGTATTGTTATTCATGAAATGTAAATAAGCTAAGGGGAAATCGCTTTGGCTTTCCCCAAGCTCCGCACTGACTTTTGCGACAGTCAGACGAAGCACATACCCAATGCGAAAACGCCGTTGTTGCCTCCGATAGAGAAGCCATATCACAGCAAGTAGACAAAACTTAACTACTATGCATGCTACATTCATTCTCTGTCAGGAAAAGTTATCAAGGTCTAATTCCATCTGTTGGCCTCGCTCCCAATCCTTATCCGAAACACCACAAACAAGTGAAAACTAACTCAGGGAACCTACTTCCGGTCCAACCCATTAAATAATATAGATACTAAAGACAGAGATAACCTGGTTGTGCTACTAGAAAACTGGAGAGAACCCCTCCAGGTTATTAAGAGGCATGTAGGTTCTACCAATGTCACAATCCAAATCTGCCAGTTTGACTGCAGCTCCTGCTGGATTTACCACCTGTTGTACCTTACTAGTATCATATAGAGCTGTCTTGCTGTTTTTCGAGCCAACATGATCCATAATCTCATGCAAGGAGACCCCTGCAAGAGCTAACGAAATCGCCGCACCGCTTCGAAAACCGTGAAGGGTATAACGATCACTGGCTAATTTACCTCGAACAGATTCCGTGTTTGTGTACTCAATTAACCTAGCCTGGGCTGCCTGTGGCTCTATAGCCTTAAGAGGAATTTTCCTGTGGAGCCCACCCGCAACAAACTGGTCTGGATCTCTAAGACGAATATTTTGCAGATCTGGTTTCTCTACAGAGTATAGGACATCTTCCCAACTGCCAATAAGCTGCTCTCCCTCCTCAATGGGATCCCATTAATATCAACCCAGTTTTACAGGTTTAAGGATGCGAAGCTGCCAGCTGTGCAGCGAACCAGTTATAATTAAGTCCCTGGGTCTGATCGACCCTTTGTTTCTTTCTTGTAAGGCCCTACACAAGAATAGCAAATTTTGAAGGTTAATTAGCCGAGAAATCTGTGGATGAAGAACGGGATTTCCAATCAGGAGGGAGCAACTTCACAACCTCTGGATCAGAAGGTCTACTGATCACCGAGACAAACGGCAAACCAATAAGAGTTACTCACCCTGAATTGGAAACTAAAGTATATAACGAAAACAACAGAACAATTGAGAGGTAATTTATATTTTTCAAACACCAAGGACTAGTAGACCCACGCATCATGCCCCAGAGGTCTATGTCCAAAGGTCCATCTTCATATTTAATTTCAGATTTTTTTCCTTCTTTTCCCTTGGCAACACAAGGACCATTCCACGCGCTGAGGCCACATAGGTCTATCTCTCTTTCTTTTTTTTTTTTTTTTTTCTTTGCCAGAGAAAGGTGAAAATGCTGCAAGCCTCACCTGCCACAAAAAACTAATCGTCACACAGGTTTATCACCTCACTTGCCACACAGGCCTAACCGCCACACAGGACTAACTTCACAGTGGACAATATTGTCACAGGTTTATTTGTCATAAGGGACCATCGTATGCATTGTTACCACAGGTCTATTGATATTCTAAGATACCAAGGACAAAATATTGCATGCCTCATTTGCCACACAGGACTATCTTCCACACAGGTTTATTGCATGCTCAAGGTCGCACAGGTCTTACAAGGTGTAGAGACAGCAAACTGAGTAAAAGTGGATACAAGAAACCTATAAACAGACCCGATAATAAAAAGAAAAAACGAATTAAAGGGAAACGCAAATATGAGATTACAATAACACTGAATGCATACACCAAAGACAATATAACGTTAACGATCTACAAAGGTGAGAACAAATCCGAGTACAACAGAAACAACTATCGCCATGAGAGCCGAAGCGAAACGTACTAAAATCCAACCGAAAGCAGGCTAGGGATTAAAATTCGGAGTAGTTACCTCGGGCGCTGCGATCTGGGCAACGTTGTCGGCTACAACGGGAAGCAAGTTTTCTATTTCAGCTACTGGAACAGGAAGGACAACCTCCGGAGTTGCCGTACTGCAGAAGCTGGAGCGATATTAACAACATCTAGCACTTGGTTTGGCCCCGGAGGAACAGGCACTTGTTCAGCCATAAAGCGAGGAAAACTGGTTTTGGATTGCCAACAAAGCCGCTAGATCTAATCCAAACGGCGGCCTAGAGTAGAGTGCAAGGAGTGGTCCCTACGTGGACCTTTATAATCATAATTTGCATATCCCTAGGACATATTATTAATATATGCAAATGACTTTGCATAGTGTCTGGCTCTAGGCATATGTATAAACATCTGATAGAAAATAATAAATAAAATGCGAGCAACTTTCGTGCGCTATTCCTAAATTTCAAGCACTTTTTATAAAAATCGAGCGCTATTTGAGCATTTTTTTGCCATGTTTTGAGCACTTTTTGGCGATTTTTCAAGCGCAATCCGGACAGGTCTAAACGCGGCCTCTGAATGGCGCAAAGTTCAGGTACATCGATGAGCTACCAGCGAAAATAATGGCTCCCGTTTAGGGCAGGTTTTCTTTCACAACCGCAACAACAACAAAGCTGAAAAGCAACTCTAAAAACGAGAACAGTACGAAAAGTACTACTTTTTGGCTGTCTGTTTGGAGAAAGTGATGTCTAGAGAAGGGAATTACCAACGAAATCAAAATTATGAGCCCGTTAAACTTTCCTCAAGCCATTTTACGCCGAGATAACAAAAACAAACAGGACGAAGATTATGAATCAGAAACACTGAAGGTAATGATTACAGTGCTTGATAGACACTTGAAAAACAAAATAGTCTTATAGCTATAGCATGTAACTGTTTAGCCCGTTTTTGCGGCTTAAAGAAACCTAAAAAACATTGATAAAACTGCTGTTTTGACTGAAGGTGTGATGAATAAGCTTCAATTATTTTTGCACGTGATTAACCTTCGTTGCTTCGGCAAAATTATGATTAGCTATCTCGTAATTTTTGGTGATATCATTAATAAGTAATCACATGATTTTTCTCGTGCAATTTGGAGTAAATAAGAACTTTTAAATTTTTTCAAAGACCACAAATTGCACTCGAAATCACGTGATTACCCATACGAATAGCAATTCACGGGTTCTTATAAGTATGGTGCTCCGCTTGGCGGTCGTTCGGGCCGCCGGAGCTCCGCTATTAAATAATCTCTATATTCTGTCTCTGGAGTCTGTTTCCATTCTAAGCATCGTTTGAAAACTTTTCTTTATAGAAATATTTATTGTACATAGTTCATCTTAGTTCGAGCTTAACATTGTAAGCCCATTAAGATTTCTTTAAATGCGCCATAACAACGTTTGACATGTCAAATATCCACTAAGTCAAATTCGGCTTGAAAACGTTCTATACCAGTAATAGTACTCGTACTATACAAGAGCTAGCCACGACTATAAACTTTACTTGAGAAGAGCAGTTTGTAATTGTTAGGCCCGGTTCAAATGTCGAACTTCACATGTGCCCAATCTAATGCAAATGAGCGAAAACAATTAGTCTAGTCGGTAGGAGGGGTTCCCATGCATCTCCGTGAAATTATCTTTTAACTAGCGTTACTAAAAGGCAAAATATGTGTAGATAACGAAATGAGATGTTAACAGGTAATCAAAGTGTCCCACGTACATTTTTTATGCTAATTTATGCAAATTAACTGCCATTCCCGAAAAATCCATTTGCTGCTTTAACTCAGTGAAATATGGCAAACCTACATCATGAATGCATCTAAACCTATGTTTCCATTTCTTGGTTGACCACGTTGCAGTAATCGTTAAAAAAGATATTTCTACTTCCCCAAACTTATGGTCAAACAATACGCTAACGCTGAAGTAGTATGCTGTATTTATGACATGCTAGGGCGTGTGTAAAGACAATGCAACTTATGGCCGCCATTACAGAAAAATCGTTTTCTGAAAATATCTCACTCCATACTGTAGAAAACATCGAAACAATTATATCTACCTCCCCTAAACAAGGGCCAAGGAATATAATGCGGACTATATCTTGATGTGTTCATGTGATCCTGACATGCTAAAGTGCCTTTGAGTTTGGGATGCCTGTGTTCACTAGTCACCAGTATCAACTCGGGCAAAAAAAAAACAAAATGGTGGAGCTTTTCTGGAAACCTCCTTAAAAGGTCGGCAAGTTTGCTGGTTATTCAACAAGAATTAACTTATTTAGGAGATTTAAAGGTAAGAATATCACAACATTGATGTTCATTTAACAGTTTAGTAAAACAAGTAGCAAGTAATTTTGTATAAATTACAAAAAATAATGATCGAACTTCAAATGTAAGAAGTGTGACTGATGAAGCACAACAAGTTTAATCAAGATCAACTCTATACCTGCCAACTTTTTCTGAGTGAAATGCGTGAGATTTTCGTCTCCTCATGACCGGAATTTCCGAAAATGTTCCGGCGACTTCCGACGATTTCTTGAAGACTTCCGAACACTACCGAATACGTCCGAAGATGTTTCGATGTGTTCGGAACACTTCCGAAGCTCTTTGCTGCTTTTCCAGTCCCTCAAATGCAAACCAAAACGCGACATTTTAGCGCGTTCTGATACAGTTAAGACTCAAACTCGTCATTCAGCACCGTTTGTTGGAATATTTACGGGGAATATTGAATTGAATATTTAGTTGTTAATGTGTTAAAGACCAAGTCATCCGGATTTCTAAGTCAGGCGTGAGAAATTGTCGTCAGTGCGTGAGATCAACGTCTTTGGTCCGCAGGCGTGAGACTCACGCATAATACGTGAGAGTCGGCAGGTATACAATTCTATTTTGTTCTTCATCTCTTAAAGTTAAATAACATTTGTTTCTACGGAATAAGAAATGATTCTAAGTGGTTAGTATTTTAGCAAATATAGAAATCAGGCAAATATAGAATTTTGACTTTCTTTTTCATTTTTTATTTCAAGATTATCGTTGGGATGTAGGGGTTATGTCTGGAAATTAATGCGGAAACGAAAATGAGGCAGCGATGGCGACGATAAGAGATGCATCATCCATAATTCATCGTTAAATGATCATGGTAATTTTACGCCCTTGTATAAATTGAAGCAGGGAACTCCTTTTGAAAAGCTGCAGCAGCTCATGGAAATCCGTGACAGACGGCTCAACCAGGCACATGATTCACCATTTCGGATGGAATCCGCATGCGACTTAATTCCTTCAACACTCCCTGAAGATTTAGATAGTGTTGGGTATCACCGCCATTGCTATCAGCGCTTCACAAGTAACCTTGATCGCTTAGACAAGAAATTTGAGCATCCTCAGAAACCAACCAACAAAAACGCCTTCAGTCTTCGCGCAGATCAACTACCGCAAGTGCTAGTATCCTCTTGCCTCCTGAGTGTATTTTTTGCGAGAAAAAGGAAGTCAAAGTTGATCACGAAACTGAGCGAGCGGAATGTTTACCGCTTCGGAAAAACAGAGAAAATGCGTGAGAGCATATAGCAACACGTGCACAGAAAATGGATATGGATTGACCCCATCGTCCAGCTAAAGACGTTGATCTTTTCGCTGTTGAGGCAAAGCATCACCCGTCGTATCTGCGATCTTTTCGCACAGCATTTGCTAATTATGAGCGCAGACTTAGCACAATCAGAAAGCCACAAGATGAAAATGAAATTAATGAGTTAGCCGCTCACAAGAAAGCATTTTCTTCAGTTTTAGAACACATTAAGACTCAAGTTGTTGAAGTGTTAGACTTGCTGCTTTACGACTACTGTATGTTAACCAACTTAAACTTAATGGGTATGAAAATCCGAACTATCGAGCCGAGAAGCTTATGAAACACCTTCAGAATGACCCGATCAGTGACAAAATATTCTTCGCAAAAGTAAACCAAGATAGGGCTGGTGCTCTTACGATCTGGCTTGTATGTCGTTCCAATATAACCGTATCAGATGCTCTCTTAGGTGCTTGGTAAGGTATTTATATACCGCTCATATCACATAGTCTCATGATGGTTTACATCACTGGCCGGGGAACTTCACCAGACCGCTTGTGCAGTTTACAATTATTGAAGTAATTAATGAGTGTCCCCGTAATGTAGATATCTAGGACAGATATTAGGGGTGGTCACAGCCAGAGTTTTGTTACGTCCCCAGTGGTTCTTTTACGTCCCACAGAATCAGATTAAGGGATTAAAGGTGCTTACTCTCTTGGGGGCACAGACAAATGTGGTGATGTTGCTCTGGTTCTTCGAGGCAGTATACTAAAAGCGTACAAGGAATCTTAAGGAATACCTTGGCCACCAACAGCTGAATAGACAACCGCGATAATTAATTGTGATGTTTTCTCACGTGATTCATGTAATTACAAGGCAGGATCACATGAACACATCAAGATATAGTTTGCATTATATTCCTTGGCCCTTGTTTAGGGGAGGATATAATTGTTTCGATGTTTTCTGCAGTACGGAGTGAGATATTTTCAGAAAACGTTAACGATTATTCCGTAATGGCGGCCATAAGTTGCATTGTTCTTTACACACGCCCTAGCATGTCAGAAATACAGCATACTACTTCAGCGTTAGCGTTTTCGTATTGTTTGACCATAAGTTTGGGGAAGTATAAATATCTTTTTTTAACGATTACTGCAACGTGGTCAACCAAGACATGGTGTTGGAATGTTCCTTTCCCTTGAAAACATAGGTTTTGATGCATTCATGATGTAGGTTTGCCATATTTCACCGAGTTAAAGCAACAAATGTATTTTTCGGGAATGGCAGTTAATTTGCATAAATTAGCATTAAAAAAACGTACGTGGGACACTTTGATTACCTGTTAACATCTCATTTCGTTATCTACACATATTTTGCCTTTTAGTAACACTAGTTAAAAAATGATTTCACGGGGGTGCATGGGAACCCCTCCTACCGACTAGACTAAATAGATTTTTCTCGACGTTTGAACCGGGCCTTACAAATATTCTTTCTTTATTCGCATTGTAAGGAAATGGAACGACTTGCCAGGTTATATTGTACATGCCGAATCATTATCTGTTTTTAAGAGTAGACTTAAAATTTATTTGAATATTTATTGAATCAGTAGCCAAGTTTTTAGTTTGTAAGTTTTTATACAGGGTTAACCTCATGATTTCCCTATTCAAGATGTTGTTGTATTTGTGTTGTAACCTCCTGAATAAAATGTTATGTTATGTTATGTTATGTTATGTTATGTTTGTTATCGTAGCAGATTTACGCGGGTTTGCTGGATATGAAATGATCATAACCAAAGAGGCGCGTACATTTCATATCCAACGCGGTGCCCTCGATGGATAACGTGTGATGGAGATAATGATCCTGATTAGGAAGAGGAGGAGAGGTGAGATGGATAATGATGAGGCGAAAGCTGACTATGAGTGCTAGGGCATGAGGATGAGGATGTCGATGATGGTAAAACCCAGGGGGGAAGTGATGAAACTGGGAAAGAGGGCGAGAATTTAGAATGCGTTCTGATTAGCATGAGGGTGGAATGGTACGAATGAGAGGACGGGTCAGAGTGATGATATATAGGGTGAAATGGGGAAAGGGTGAGGAAAGTGAGAACGAGCGTGAAAGGAAGATGATGATGATGATTATGATGATGATGATGATGATGATGATGATGATGATGATGATGATGATGATGATGATGATGATTTACTTGTCTTGTAACAGTGGATGTCTTGTACCATAGCATGGTGTTTCTTCATTTTGGTGTCCTGGATGGAATCGTACTCGTACAACTATTAAGAATAAAATTATCCAACACTTATTGTCCCGTTACAGTTTTTTATTTGAATCTGTTTGTCTGTTTGCCCAGTCTTTCTATCTTCAAACATAACTTAAGATATCTCGCGGTGAACATCAAAAAAACAAATGAAAGTCACGCGGCGTTTTCTGAGCTCACGTGTCATGTTTCGATTATTAACGTGGCCATGACGTTTTAAGCGAATTCTGTGCGAACAGTCATTTAGCAAAGGAGGTTTAATCTACGCATACGTTTGCAGGGGATACAAATACGAGTAAAGGTTAGAAATGAATTCATAAATATTTCAGGTCTGATTTAATTTCTAAGGATTCTCTAAATACATGTTGTTATGGTCAGATTGCACGATTGTACAGTTTTGCTGTTCCAGTGTACAGGAAGAGGTAAAAAAAGAAAAAACAAACAAACAAAAAGCAAAAAATGGGCTGAGTTAACTTTCTCTCTCATAAATGCTATTTTGTGATTGTTGTGTGTCCAGCTTTCATGCAAAAGCCTTTTCGTAACGACGAAACTGTACAGATACACCATCTATGCCACTTGCAAGTCAGACGTTGCTGAGAAATAGTTCTTCCAAAGTTGCACGCGTGAACGTAACCGTAGTGGATACGAGTTGAAAACCACTTGAAACTACTGCCTCAGCGGTTGATTCGAGTAAAAATAATCATTTCAAAATCGTTCACTCTGGAAGAATTGAAACAGCAAAAACGATTGAAACACCAACAACAGCAAACATGACCTATCCGAAAACCTCATGGGCTATGATTTCCATATTGTGAATCTTTTAGGCCACGTTTCAGCTACGAAAATCCAAGTGAACTCTTTAATCGTCGCCGAAAGCCTAAGGCGAAGTACCCTCCACCGAACAGATATCTACCGAAACTTGTCGTTGGGTGTCCCTGTGATTTTTCGATGTCTTGTGGAGAATAAGACGTGGTAAAAGAATTCCTTGCGATTGTTTCAGATACTTTCAGTAAAACCATGACTTGTTTTTACTGAATAGCATCCACGAAAAGATTTATTGGAGACAATAAAGGACATACATGCATATATACATACTGCTAACTACAACAAGCTAGAAAAGACATGAAAAGATACGAATTTATTTGGAGTTTAAAGATCACAACTGGTATATACTTGCGCTATATAAGTAAATAAATTGTTATTATTATTTAATTTCTATCATGATAGCATTCACAATGATCCCATAAACCGTACAAGTGAAAAAACTAAAGTTTGTAAGCCACCATGGCGAATCTATGCAAAGGATTGCCCACTCATTTCAGAAGCAATAAAACGCAACATCCTTCCTGCATCTTCGCCTACGAGATATGGAACATTCTGTGTTCTGGAAATTTTCACCTCAAGAAAGGGTCGCTGTCCCGTAAGAAGAACCCATGTGACAAATGAAAAATTCTCGGGCAAGTTCTCTCTACAGAATTATAGATTATACAAGCCTTTCTCTTAGAAACAGTTCCTGATGTATTGGCAGTTTCCAGGTGCACCACGAGATCTTCGAAATCTTGGCCATCTTCTTCGCACTGAAAACTGCAGCATTTCGTTGTTGCCATTCACTTTTCCTCGCACAGGCACTAACACAAGCATTCGCTCAATACAGTGGCACAAAGGTGTTCAATAATCGTCACGAAACAAGCGAACCCTGCTGCTTCTGATAGAGGTATGAGATTTTAGTGCTAAACTGAAAGGTTAAAATCAATATTTCAATCAGGATCTTTCATGTTGTTAGCATCAGTTCTCTTCATCTATTAATGTGTGTGTTGTTTGTATGAAGGAACTCATTGGAATCCACCATCCTCTTTGCATATAAGAAAATCGCAACGTTGACCCGCTATTTAGAATATAGTATTCATATCGATTTGTGATTACCTATGACACAGGCAGTAATAACATGTTTACAAACTGATTTACTTAAGCTAAGCAAAGAGAAGTTCGTTTCGTTTCAGATTTGACAAGATAATTTCAACTGCATTTGGCAATGACTTTCATCTAACTCCTCACGGGCTTACAGGTCTGGCGAAAGCATATTTACTGCAAAAATAAAACTCCTTATAAATTTAGGAAAATTCAGATGGAGAAACGATGAAAATATTTTGATTTTTGAGCTTGCATTTCAATGGTGTCTGTTCGCTCCATAACTACCAACACTTAGCTTTACTGAGCTTTTACTAGCAAAGTCAATAAAACTCACTCCAGGATATATTACTTTCATGGGGAAGTTCTTTCTAAGTATTAAAGGCGTTCAAAGCGAACTAGTAACCTGGAAACTCTCTCTCTCTCTCTTCAACAAAGCACATAAGAATCCTATAGAAGTCTTTAAAATAGGGTACACAGGAACCAGATTTTCGACCACGCAAAGTCGGCTCAGTCATTAATAGTGTCAACATTATATTTAGCATATATGAGCAAAATGGTGGAAATGGAGTTGTAATTGTTTATATTTGACTTTTCCTTAATATGCCTTTAAAACGTGCTCGACATTGATTCAAGAATACAAAACAAGATGAAACCCATACTTCAAAAATGAATTTACAACAGCTTGATACAATTTGGCAAGGCCGGTTGATTTTGCATGGCAGCGTAATATACATCAGGTCAAAAAACGAAATACTGTACATTTTCACCATAATCTATTCACGTGTATAAGAAAGCCTCGAGAAAATATCTGAATAATCTATAATAATTTCAATAAAATGAGCTGACATCTCACTCTACTATGGACTCACATGTAAAGGAATAAATTCACGTGTTTGAAGGGTGCCATTAAATCGAATTGCACGAATCACTGAATAGAAAGGTAGTCCCAGTCTTCTTTTATCATCATCTCTGTAAAACGTTTAACAACTAAACTTGGCCCAATACTTTTTTTGGCGAGTGACGAAACTAAGCTTCGTTAAAATTAATAGATGTTAACGCGGGATCAGAAAGAAGTAAGTCACCTAGACTGACATCTTGGTGGCCAAGACGAATCAATTCAGTCTTTATAAACTGCAGCAGTCAAAAGGCTTCAATCTAACAAGAGCGACTGATTGCATACAGGCAAGACTTAATTCTGGAATAATTTCTTTGTTGGTTTCTTTTCATTTATAGTGAATGAATGGAACACCCACTGAATTTGCTTGAAGAGATAGAGCATATATGCGCAAGCGATCGATTTGAACACAACTGCTGCATGCAGGTTATTCAAAAACGTTAAGACAAAACCTGCGACCTTTAAAATAGTAGCAGTTCACGCGCAAGTTAAAAAAGTCTTCTCTATATGGACGTTAACATTATTCCCTGACAATAGACTCTTACGGTAGAGTATGTAACTCTATTCATACTGGCTTTGAAATCATTTTTACAAATAATGGCCCGCTTACCGCGTAAAAACAAGCGCATTTCCTCTAAAATACAATCTCGTTACCTTTATGTCTATCTTCTTTGCAAATATTGCCTTATGCAGCTGCTAAAGTAATGCTCATGAAATCAGAAAAATCGCAAATTTAGTGTTACAGACGATCACTGAGTGGAACATAAAATACATGTGCGACGTCTTTGTGAACGAGGTGGCCGTTTTCATTTCACTCTTCAGGGTGCGCCTCGTAAATCAGTCATGAAGTCTGTTACGTTACACCGTGATAACCTACAGTAATAAGAAAGCCATGTAAATTTGCCATGTTGTAGCCCTTTAGATACCTCAGAAACAATATTATTCGACGGACAGTGATTTAGAATAATATGCAAACAAAAATGATGCACGGCAATTGAGTAAAGGCATCGCCTATTCAGGCACAAAAACCAAGTTTCGGATGGCAAAATAGACAGACGATATATTTTCTTGTTCACGAGACCACAAGGTTTGGTCCAGTCGGCAAATCTATATCCTTCAAGAGCTGAAATCTACAATAATCAACGTTAAATCCGAAAACGTTTAACTGAGGAGTTGTAACAGTACTATTTCAAGCGTTTTTTGATCACAAATCTTACCACACTTAGACTTTGTATACTAATTTTCACTGCTCATCGTACTGCTTGAAATTAGCTGATCAGTATTCAGCGATGAAGGAACAGTTTGATGTTCTGATTTTGCGTGTTTCTGACCATGACGAAAAAATACACCATGTTGCACTGACAAACCTGCAATATTGAATAACTGAACCTACACGAAGACCCCCGAGGTTGGCAATAGAAGTTACATTCAACACCAAAATTTCGAGAGGTATAAATCAGGTCAAAAATTTTACATATCTCCTCATATGATGTATTTGCAACAGGTCCTAAACGGGCTCTTCCATTTTGTTTAGCTCCTGTTCTCTTGAGCACACAGCTTCACAATTATGTGTTTCAAATAAAATTGCGGATTATCAAAATATATTTATTTCCATTGTCTATCAAAGCAATACGTTTTGAATTCTTAATTTTGATTGTGATCGTCGTTTTCATTTCATTAGACCTGCTGCTAGTCATACAACTGATTAAGGATGCAACCAAGAAAACGCCGATGTTCTTTCTCAACTAAATAACTGCTTTCCATGGCCTTAGACAAAACAACAAATACCTTGTACCCCAGCCGGAAATGGTAGCGAACTCATAGTATTTAGTTCTAGTTGGGGGATAAAAAGAAAAAAAAGAACGATTAAGAAATATTGCAATCCGGTTTGGCTACAAACCAGGGTCGTAAAAGTCCTTTAAAAGGTATCAAAAACGAATACAGCAGCACCGTGCAATCCTAAGTTGCTTTAGAACGTTTACCTGTTTCACACCTTATCAGGAGGTTTACATTGCTTCATCTCACTGAAATTTCCCACTCTACACAAATAAAGAAGTCTCAAGGATCAAGATTACTAGTGTTGAATTAAGAACTCTTTTCCTTCCTTTACCTGATGTTCCTGTTTGCCTGTCCATCTCGAATGGCTGCTCTCGCGAATATACTAGAGGTTGGAAAAGATAAAACTTTCTTTGTGGTCTTCATTTGTATTCTAATGTATCAAAGTTGTCCCTTTAAATCTAGGAGGCTTCAAACTAGAGCTCGGAGTGAACTGGTAGGAAACATGCAGTTATGTCCCCCGAAATAACTTCACGCTAGACATTAACTCAAAAGAGAAACCTTCGATAGGCCGCCAATATATTTTCGTTTCTCTCCGTTCTTCCCTATGATTGGCTCCACCAAAACCAGCGACGCCTTGAAATTTATGAGATCTATTTGTATTTAACCATGGTATGTGAAAATTATGCAATACTCCTTCGAGATCGAGGTTGTTGTTGCCGGTCATTTCTAACATTTCACACGGTCTTGTGGGTCTGATTGTGCTAAGCAAGGATAACTGCGGTATTCTTCAACAAAAAATGAAACTAAAAAATAAGTCAAAATGTACATCAGTTACCTTTTCAGTTACCAAAATGCACTGTATGGTTGACTATCGCCTTGCAAAGCAATAACGAACTTGTTCTCCAAAGAAGTACCTAAAACGAAAACAAAAGAATTATCAAGACAGAGACAAACAGTTCACAGTTCGCAGTTTCTTCAATGGGCAAGGAAACGTCCAGCTCATAAAACAGTCTGGTTTGGTTAAACACCACCTTACCGAAAATTAGAGCTAAATGACTTGCAAGGGCCGTCGTTAGTAGAAAACGCCACTGGAAAATTGTGCAGGATGGTGAACAGCCTGTGGTAAACTTTCTGTGGAGATTAAATAGGAAATCATGTTAACAGAAGAACAGATAGTGTCACCTTTCTTCAGCTCGATTATGTTTACAACTTTTCCATAGTGTGAAGAATTGCCAGTGTTGTAAATCGTGATCAGTAAGTGTTGAGTAGATAAAGAATGCCTCTGACAATCAGTTCGCTGACACTCTTTGCTCGGCTTAGATAGGAATTCCACTCTTCTTTGTCAGTCCGTCACGAAAGAAGGTTGTTATGTTCTTGTTGTTGAGCATGACGATTATTTGCGATTCTTATTTGGAAGCGTTAAGCTCAGGTGTACTAAGATATCTCTCTAACAAAAATATACTAGTTATAATCTACAACCTTAACGTAAAATGAAACTTAACTTCTACCACGATGATCAGGCTGTATAAACAAGCTGTATGTAACAAGGTCTATTCACCAAACCCATTTCCTCACCGTCATTAGCTTGCGCTACTTTGTCGTCTCGAACGATATGGACTCTCTACAGTATGTTTAGCACATATACGAATCGCTCTTAAATGTTAACAGGATCTATTGGTGTTTTAGCCTTGGCAAATTGAAAATTATGCATTATAACTTTACGATCGTGATTCCTATTTTGGTGAAATTTTAATTATCTGCTGAGTATCACTTACCCAATTACCAAACAGCCCCAGTAAAGATGACTAATTAGTTAGCTTTTAGAACATAAAAACTTGAAAATAGTTTGTAATGCACGGCTGTCTTTCGCAAATGAAAATAATGAGAAACGACAATAACAGTTAGCTTTTAGAGTATAAAAACTTGTAAATAAATCATCCAAAGCTTTAATTTTGCAATGCACGGTTGTCTTTCGCAAATCAAAATAATGAGAAACGACAAGACAGTTAGCTTTTAGAACATAAAAACAAATAAATCATCCAAAGTTTTAGTTTTGTAATGCGTGCTTGTCTTTCGCAAATGAAAATAATGAGAAATGACCATAAAAAACCCCAACGGTTTGCTGGTTGAGTTACAATTTAAACACTCAAGTCGGGATAACAGGACAGAAATACTCACAATACAAATCAGTGGTTTTTTAAGCAAGGCGGCCATAAAAGTAGTTTAATCTCCAGGGGATGACTCTAAAATCAGAGACCAAATAATAACTTCACCTGAGGTTTTGCACGGTTATTTTGCTTATCACAGTAATTTGTGTTGCTTTCTTTTCGTCGCCTGATATACACACCAGCTCTCCATACTACTGCAGAATTACCAACTGAATTCTTGCTATTCAGTATTTTAGTACCATGCCAAATTAAGATTCCTTTGGAAAACTGCTCGGTATTTCAACTTCAGTCATCATTTGAAAAATGATCTTTTATATCCAATATTTTCACTACTGGGGAATGAAAGCGATGAATGAGTAAGCGAGAAGCGAAGGCGACTGACATCATTTGTGATTCTCGTTTGCAAGTGAGTGCATTTCGAAATCTTCAACATTTCTTGCTAAAAAAAATCTTAAGGAAGTTGTAAGGTACAATAAAATTTGTCATAAATTCGCACTGGATTAATCAAACCTAAGATATCATCGGGCAGTTTATTCACTCTATAACCCGTTCTTTCCAAATCGTGGTTAATGTGCTGTGTTGTTTTGTCAACACTGCACAGCTTTTATTTATTTCTATTTATTTATTTATCTGCCCGACCATTTACTGGATTTGGTTTATGTTCATTTCTCTAACAGGCTGGGATGCAATTTAAGTCAAAATTGATTGTGTGCAGGCTCAGTACATGTAACAGAGATTTACTACAAGACAAAGTTTAAGTTCTCTAGTTTCGGAGATACACTGACAGTCATTGTTTGCAAAAACCTCTTAAGCTTAGTTAGATTTAAAACGCTCCAGGTCGCCAGCATTCTGGTAGGATCGTGAAATGAGTAAGTATACTACGACAACTGCTACATGCCTGCACAATAGCGCCGTAAAAGCATTTAATTCTCCAACAGGATCCTGATAAAAAAAATCGCAATTAATGGTAAATTTGTCAAGACTTTGTAAGATTTGAAGCTCAACAGCAATTTATGTTACCTTTCTCCACTTGCACTTTGGTTTACAAAGTCTATCCAAAGAGCTGCCAAGTGGAACGTCGACTTGCTGTGTCGAAGTTCCTCTCATTTGCCAAATAGTCTGTTCTTCTGTCTTCATCAGCATCGTTGAGAAATGGCCATCTTCCCCTTAATCTGTCCACCTTAACAGGCTGGCAATGGAAACTGATCATGCGATGTAAACCTGCAACCTTAAAAATAATTTTAGCTTTATAATAATTCTACAGCTTCAAATAAAATGTTATGTAAAAAAGATCACATGTTTCCAATTTATTTTGGAACATTTACCGAATGTATTCGCGTCTCAGCCATGAAAATGACCAAAACCCATTCTGCATTCTCCATCGTTGTTATTTGCTTCTCTTTCCTCGCTTGATTTACTCTCTAATTAGGTTGCTCGTTTTGCTAATAAAGCCGATTTTTCCTTGAAGATCGAACTGCCCTCTCATGCTACTCTCTGGTCGGCTTCTCACAGAAATTACTGAGGAATACCTTCAAGAATAAAAAAAATGGCTGTCCCGGGTGGTCCTTTGAGGAAGCGCAAGGCTTTTTCTAGTCAAGCAAAACACGAAACTAAAAAAATGCTCTCTTATAGGGTTACCCTTCTTGAAAATCGAACTGCTGTCAACAGCTCACATTCTGCCCGGTTTGTCACAGAAATGACAAAGGATTAGTACGTTAAATAAAGAAAACTTGACCTACAAACTAAAACCAAAGAATAAGCAAGTTCTGTCCATCTAACTATATACTGTAAACCTCGATCTTGAAAAACATGATATCCTCGCGGAGAAAATAAAATGAGCTAAAAATAATTCACAATGTGAGAAAGCATACAATAAAGAACTTGTAAATATTCAGAACCACTTAATGAACTTAAATCTACAAGGAGCAGTATTAACTAAGAAATGTATGATGTCAAGGCCGAATTGCAGAGTTCTTTAAAATATAACAGGCCGTTAAGATGATCCTTACCTTTGTTTACTATCGTTCAAAGCTCCCATGCTTCTTCGTGACTTCCAGGAGACCTTGAAAAATAGTAGTCCACGTTTAACGAAACGTCTTTGTACCCAAACTGAACTTGGTGCTCTCTATTCCAGCATCGGTTGAAATGTACTCCTCTTCATCTTTCTTCACAGTCCGATAACGAAAATCTGCTGATTACTTCTTGTGAGAAAACGAACCATCATTTGTCGTCTGCTATTATGAGCTGGTGTAGTAAGATACCTAATAAATTGCAATAAAACAGAGTGTAGTTAAAATTGAAAGCCGAGATAAACCGGTTTTGTCAACAAGCAGTTTCTGTAGGGGCAAACATGAAGTCACTGAGAAACGAACGTTGGGATAAATTAACTGACTAAGCTTGCGATTTTCCTTATACGGCCGAAAATCATCCAGGTTATTTTACGCTAAGTTACTCAAAATCAATTCTTAGCAAAGAATCCTCTTAATGAGTAAAATTGAAGATCCCGTTATAAGAGAAGCAAGACCGTATGGTCTGATGAACATACCCCAATTCTCCGTCAGACAATACGTAGTTGTCTATCCGCTAATTCTGCCCATGGCTTTCATTTGAAGCAGTTGCCGTATGAACAACAACATCAACAACAACAGCAAGCAGCTTTATTTTAAAACTTTGTACAAAAGAGTTAGCTGGCCCGCAGGTAGCAAAGGCAGGCCAGACTTACAATTAACTAAAGAAGAAATTAAAAATACAATTGGTAAGAAATTCAAAAACAATAAAAACGGAAATAATAAGAAGTAAGGAAGTACGAGAAAAACAAAAACAAAGATGATAGTACGTACAAGAATAAAGTACAGAGATTTTTGGCTATTTAATAGTGGGCAGAATCCAGCCACAATGAATCTAGCAAAATGTCGTTTGGTCAACCATTTATTGTAGTTATATGAGTAACTTATACTACTAAGACATTTATTCTATCCTTCGATGAAGAAATAATTATTTCTCTCCTTTCACATTGTGGTGTTTGTGTAGTTAGACAGCCGAATTAAGATAGCAAAGCAATCGGCAAATCGGCGAATGGTTTTACCGGTTAACACACTCTCGATTGATCGTTTAAAGTCTTTGAAGATGGGATAATAAATCAACTGGTACGTACATTCAGCGAACATAAATGGTCGCTAACAACGCAGCCTTACCCAACGCCAGTGAGAGATCATTCAGCCAACAACCAGTCCATCGATCAACACAAATCTTCAAGCTTTACCGGCGGGTACTATTTAGAGATTCGGAATTCAACAGTGTATCAAGGCAATTCCGTGACAGCTAGTGGAAGCCCTAGAGAGATTCCAAACGTCTATGACTATAAGGTATATAGGAAAATATTATGCAAAATAGCCAACTTCTATTATTGAAATTCACTTTTTCAAAACACCATGACTACGAATTGTGCTCTAAAAGAGCGTATAAGAACAAATAATACATTAGTATCAGTAAACAAAAATCTTGATGAAATTAATTTTTTGAGGAAATATTACTCAGTCTGTGTTCTTGATACACGGATAAACACAGAAACATTATGAGCATGTCCTAAGAAAAAAGATGGCTAGTTCATAATGCTCTCCAAAGGACATAACACTGAACCTCTATTTTACAAATATCAGATTCTTAAATGGCTACCACGATTAGCCAATTCCATCTTCCATTTTAAAACCAAATGAACATGCTCACTAAGACGGTGATGTTTAAAGTTTTCTTCTGTGGTATCGAGTAAAGTCTTAGTCCAAAAATCACTAATGCTTATTATAACTATCACTGCATTTAATTTTGATTACAAAGTAAGCATAGTACTTTCAGAAGTGAAAAACAACAAAATAAACGTGCTCCCGAAATTTACCTCGTGTAACAGCAGAGGACTTTCTTTTAAAGGCTGTGTAAGCTTTTATGTAGTTAGAAGTTCTAAAATATATTTTAAAAAAAGAGTGTATATGCAGCCATTAAATATAATTAACCTATCAATTGTTGTCCTTCGATGTACTAAGCCACATTTCGTCGCCTCGAAGAGTACGGCCTGTGCGAGATGCGATTCAGGGCAAGATCAAAGCGAAACATTCGTTGACCACACTGAAACGCAATTCCGTTTGTATTTCTAATAAACTAAACATTTCACTCTGTTGTTAGAAGCTACCAAAGAGTTTTAGCTGACAGTATGAAAGCATTCTATGAGTGCCTATGGTGAGACTGAAAATCGTTGATTTCTTCGTGACCCCTAGTTGGCCTCATTCCACACGCTTCATCCTAAAAAATTCCACTCACTGCAAATCTCACTGACCAGATTGTGCTACTCAGGATCAAAGAATGCTAAAATGTAAAGTGATGATTTGGAGTCGAGCGGCCTTACTAGACTAGCTACACACTGCGCCCAACGAGTAACAGATCTTTAATATACTTCATGGGCCTGTTTGGTCAAGTCTGCACTTCCATTTGCTCCCTGGCATAAAGTGGACAGATGAAGGGAAAATCTAAAATGCATGAAACTGAACTTATTTCTTTTATCTGCTCAAATAAACCACTGCACATCACATAATGTGCGAATCCACACAAAAGACAATTAATTATAAAGAGCCAGAGCTAACATTAACCATCACGATTAACAGTTGGTCGATTATTTCATCAATCTCAATAACTCCAATGTTTTCCTTCATGGTACGTAATCACAAAAGCAAACCTATAAATGGCGCCAATAATAGTGTCCTGTCTGGCATTTATTAATGACTCATCCCATCGTTCGTTCTGCAGTGCGGATGATGATATCCTCAAGTGCACACGATTGATCCAGTGGTTGGAAGTATACAGTTAATAACTTTCATGAAGATAATCAAGCCGTTTATAATCTTTCCTACTTCTGCAATTTATCTGTGGTAAATGTTTTTGGTTATATCATTAAGAAAATCATTCAAAATTAAGTTGCGTTGTGACTGGTAATAAGGGTATATTACTTAAAGCATTTCTGCCAGTCTCCATATAATCTCCTATCTTTTAATTTCATTTGTTCATCTTTTCTCCCTTGCAATGAATGATAAATCAAATTGTGTGCTGTTCTGAGGCGATAGAAGAATATAAGGTATCCAATCAACAAATCATTCCTTTCTTTTCTTTTCGTTTTCTGATTACCATAATTTCGTGATAACTTAGTTTACAAAATGTCTTGGAAAGTTGACATGATCTTATTCACGTCTTCTTGATGAATGAAATTATTTATGTATTTTTTAAATCATTTGTTTGTTGATTAATTTACTCATTTGTTTATTAATAGGTTATCAGACACATAAATACACTACGGCAAATAAGAACTGCTAATTATAGACTCACGATCAAGAATTAAAACAAATTTGATTCTCACTCAATGAAAGCATGTATTCGACAAGGCATAAAAAACCTTTTCTTCCTTACGTCTGAAACCGAATTGACACCACGGAAAACAAACCATTTGCGATATTAACTGTTAACAAATCCTAACAGATCTAAGAGCAAAATAAATTTTTCAAAGGAAATAAATCAACTATACAATTCTGTAATGATCCGAAGAACAGAACTTCAGAAGAATACATTACTTAGGGTCCAGTTCGTTACCCCGGCCTGTACACAATTGCCTCGGGGCTGTAGAACACTGTTGGTTTGTTTGTTTTTATTGTGTGACTTGTCTAGCAAAAACGTAAAATCACGACATAGACATTTGCTTCTTTCTCTACGAGCAGCTGTATTGCCTGTGTCACCTGGTATGATTTTCAGCAAAGCACATGTCTTTCTTCCAGAAAAAATAATTAATTTTCAATCCAAACATGCAAAAATATCTAACATTTTCCAGAAGAATGCGTTACCAAAAAACTTCCGGTGCGAATTATGTAATCCAACTTCACTTCGAAAGTCAAACGTTCTGTTGTCCTATGAAGTTTGAAATTTACTAACCCCTAAGCTTATATACTGACCCCTTCAGTGAGGTCGCTTCAGCTTGTTTCACGTTAAACTACGTGGATCTGGAACTACTTAGATATCATAAACTTTGTGATACAGTGCTGACGCTTCCTTCGTTTGATTCGGGAGAATAGCAATTAAACTGAAATTTTGAATGATGAGAGGTTGTACTGATGTGGCAACAAAAACACAAAATATTGAAAATACTGCAATACACTGTTTGAAAATCCAAAGAAATACACTCACATTTTCACGCTGCGGTCGCATATCTGCAGTCCAGGGGAGTTGGTAAAAACCACTGAGACCACGGTCAGACAATAGCAATTGCGCTGCACCCTGAACTGAATTGTGCAAATTTTCCTGGTCATTCCAAATTATTCTAATATTCAAACCTTGAATAACCAGCAATCAATGAGACTGTCGGGTCATAGTCCATATAAATGTTTGCTAGGTGTAATCGTCATAAGATGTCCTAACTAAGAACAAACAAAGAAGCAGCACGTTGAAGCTCACGTTGCGTTCTGTTCCGCCGCGTGCTCATTCACGTGTGAGAGTAAGCAGCGTAAAGGTGGGTCATTTTTACGTACGTGCGCACGTGCCAGTAAACTTCAACTGGTTTTACGTGCGTAAATAAAATAGAGACAATGTGTGAAAGGTCTCGCGTAAACGTTAAAGTTTACGCTCGTCCTTTCACACATCGTCTCTTTCACACATCGTCTCTATTTTATTTACGGACGTAAGGCCAGTTCAACTTTACGCCCGTAAGCACTTAATAATAACGCAAAAGTGGAAATCCACTTGAAGGGTGCCTTTTTGGGCGGACTATTCCGGAATAGGAATACTGGGGAAAGGATTAACGGAATAATGTATCTTTCATTTTGTTCCCGATAGCAGAATGAACGGAATGAACAGAATATGGTTTAATCTAAATACGCAGAATATGCGTTTCTTTAAGGAAATTTTCGGCGGGAAATCGAGCGCAACCCGACAAGCACGTGAGGTGGTACCAGTAGCTACAATCTTGGACAATTAAAAAGAGAAATTAAGACCACCCCTCCCCCATTTCAATGATGGACAAAATGGTGCGTTTTTGCTTGAACGCGAGTTCATCATTGAAATGGGGGGAGGGGTGGTCTTGTTTCTCATTTCATTCCGTCCGAGATTGCAATCTTGGACAATTCAAATGAGAAATTAAGACCACCCCTCCCCCCATTCCAATGGTGGAAAAAATTGCGCAGTTTTCTGGTTTTGGTCGAGCGCGAGTTCATCATTGAAATGGGGAGACGGGTGGTCTTGTTTCTCATTTTAATCTGTCCGAGACTATAGGTTCAAGAGCCTCGAACAGGCAAGCCCCAACGTTATTTTTAATCTGCCGAGAATCTGTAAATTAAGGTGGTCTTCCACTCAAAATTTCGCACTTTTTTTTTGTTAAGAAAATATAATTAAGGCTAAGGCATTGCTTTATAATATCCAGCTCTATTTTTATACAAATTTGTGGTGCAAAAGTGAAATTTAGAGAAGACTGCATTTTTTTGTAATAGCAACGGTCATGGCAACTGTTTGTTTATAGGGAAAACATCAGCATGGACACTGGGAAAGTTTTAGATGTTGAACCCTTGAGCAAAAGATTGCAAGAAATGCAGCGAAGAGAACATAAAAATTATGCAGACACCCAAGAAAATGCAGCATAGAGGGCAGATCCTGAATCACAGTGCAAAGCATATGATCAAGGAGGGGGGTGGGGGGGGGGGGGGGGGGTTAAAAAAAACTTTTAATACGGCGAGGCTCCGCCCTGAAGGCCGACCCTTTACCCTTTTATATACCATTTTTGACAGAAAAAGTACCCCTTTCGTATACCTTCGTTGAAAAATTGTACCTCTTTCGTATACCTAAGACAGAAAGTCTTCTTGTAATTTTCATGTGGAGTTTAATAAATTAAGAACAGTACAGTCATAAGGTATGTTTGTTCGAAATATTTTGACGAAAGGCCCTTTTAAATACCTCAATGACAGATTTCCCTACCCTTTCATATACTTCGACTCGTGAAATCCCTACCCTTTCATATACCTGAAGTGTGAAAAAGGTAACCAGTTTCGGGCGGAGCCTCCCCGTATAGGCCATTATAGGGAGTACCCCCACGTCAGTACAAAACATGAACCAAAAGGTGCCTTGCGGATCTTCCGCTTTATCACGGAGAAAAATCAGCTCTTATGCACTAAATATTATGGGGGATAAAGACAGTAAGAGTTTTAATCTAGTAAAAGACCAGTACCAGTCTTATGACATTGAAGTATAGAAGAAAGAATGCGTCGGTCATGTGCAGAATAGACTTGATTACATCTTTACGCAAACTGAAGGGGACTGGCTGGGAAAAGAAGATTGACAGTCAAAATGATTGACAGGTTGCAGAATAATGAGAATAAATAATTTTACATATTTCGAATATAATTTACACATTCCCTCAAAAATTAAAAAGACAGCAAACCATAGGTGAGGGTTAAAGAACCTTTAATGAGCAAATAGTTTCTACTTTATTGAGTTCGCCTCAACCGATAGAAAACGTGATGACTAATTAAGGAGAAAACACAGTTACTTTATTCAGGCAAGCGCTGCCTTGCTTCTGAAAGCGGAGGTATGTAGTTCTTACATGTAATGTTACTCACAAATATTATGATCTAGTTTAATTAGAAAGCCCCACCAACCAAAAAATAATCATGATATTGCCGTGGCACGACAGGAATTTGAATGTATTGCATGTACCCTCACGCTCAAAACTCTCAAAAAATGTCAAAACGCATGCCGGACTGATGCTAGAGATACGTTGAGCAGGGTTGTCGTAGTCGGTGAGAGCGCTCGCCTTCCACCAATGTGTCCCGGGTTTGATTCCCGGACTCGGCGTCATAAGTGGGTTGAATTTGTTGGTTCCCTACTCTGCTTCGACAGGTTTTACTCCGGGTACTCCGGTTTTCCCTTTTCCCTGAAAACCAACATTTGATTCGATTTGATTTCTACTTGATTTAGAGTTGATTTGGTTTAGTCTCCCCAATTAGGAGAGCATCTGTGCTCGGCTACAAAGATTTGAGACTTTAAATAAAACGTTTTTCAGCAAATGGCTCCTTCACTAATTTCAATATCTAGGTCAATGTTAAGAATGTCACATACAGCTTATCTACAGATCTCACCACTCTCGCGCCTCTCAAGCATAGTAATGCAGATCTCAGCAATGAAAACGAGGTTTTGACCCGGATCCACGAGATCGTTTGAGAATAACGTTCTCCCTTCTTAATAGCGAGCAATAATAATAATAATAATAATAATAATAATAACTTTATTGGTTTTATATATTATTATGATTATTAAGGCTTCGTAGCAGCAGGAAGTAAGATATCGCTTTCATGAACCACACGATGTTTTAGAAGTTTTTGAATGAACACAAAAAGATGTTTCGGATGAGACATCATCCATCGTCAGTTGTACAGTGAGAAATAAAATGAAAATGAGCAATAAATAGTGTAACAAAGTGAGATATTAACAAGAATAATTAAGGATGAAAACGTGAACCAAAATAAAGTAAAACTATTTATGCTAAGAAAGGATACTAATTAATGTGAAAGAGATAAATTAAGGTGGTTGGCCTGGAAATTTAAAGATGGCTGCTCCCAAAGGATGTGCATGGCTTTCTTGATTTTCAATTGGAAGCTTGTGGAAGCAGAGTTGAGAATTTTAAAACAATCCTCCCTCTGAACAAAGGGAACGACAATTTTCAGAACTTGTCAGGTGTTTAAAGATGTGGGAATGTTTGTTGAAGGAGAGATGTTGACGGAGGCGACTGGCGAAATGTCTGTTGGTCTCACCAACATAACAGGCACTACAGCCTGCACATGAAAGATTATTATTATTCATTACTTATTATAATTATAATAATTATTATTATTTATTGTTATTATTATTTTTTATAACTATTATTATTATTATGCTAATTATTTTGAATTGTTATTGATTATTCTCATTCTTGTTAAATTATCATTCTTGTTCCATTTATTTTGAATTTTAGCGATAATTGTAAAATTTACATATTACTCATTCACATGCGTGCACTTGTTCATTTTTATGGAAACTTGCACTATACAAATTTTCATCATCATCATCATCGTCATCATTATTAATATTATTATTATTATTATTATTATTCAACTAAAACATCTGCCTTTTGTTCCAATACACGTTCCATGTATTTATGTTCATCAGGTGGTAATTGGTCAACTGCCAGAGGATTTAGGCTTGCATGCAGACCTTCTGAGCAGTATGAAGAGAACAAACATTGGTGAAGCGCTGCCTGAAGGTTTCCACGAAGAAACAGCGATCCTCAGTTTAAACTGTCAAAATGGGTTGACGTTAACAATCAGACCGAGAAGCAAACACCTGATCCCGGAAATAAAGGCTCAAAAGGGATTGTACCTGGTGAAGAAAGAGGTGAGAACGACATTTACTTGTAAAATGTCATGGCATAGTTACTACTTGATCACCCGCAATCACACGTAACTTTAGGATCCACTATAACAACTTTTAAAAGCTAAGAAATCGTTCATACATGATTTATAAAGTTCTAGGTACTAGCTGAAAAAAAACCAAGGGGATTCGCATACTTATTTAGGAACGTCATTAACAGACTTATTCTCACATACCAACTGAATAGGCATTTCCGAATTACCTTTGGCCTCTTTTTCAAAGCGAGGCCTGGTGCTCAACCATTTGTATGAAAATAAGTTTAATTTGAACTAATTTTCATATGAAAAGATGAGCACCAGGACTCGCTTTGAAAAATAGGTCAAAGGTTATTCGGAAATGGCCTATTCCTTAATTGCTTACTTGTTTGTTTGATTTCTCGTTTGCGTGCTTGCTTGCGGGGACTCCATTCTTAAGGGACACCGCTTTCCAGTAAAGCTAACAAAAAAAAAAAAGAATTGATGCATTTTAGTACATTCCCAACAAAATTCTTTGAAACACTTCACCTACATCTCAGAAACGCTTTACTACAGTATTTAGATGGCTTCACATCTCAAATAATACAATAATCATAAAAATAATGACAATGACCATGACAATATTAGAGTAGTATAACAATGATGATGATGATGATGACAATTATCATCATCATCATAATCATTAACCTTTTCTTATGGTTGAGATCGACAACTACTCAATATTCTTCTGAGACAGCGTCATGTCTATGTTTCGCATCAACAGAGCAGGGTTCTAGAAAATATTGCATTATAAAAATTTAGTATCGAGTGAGTGAGGCGTTATTGATAATACTTTTGCTTATTTGTTTGATCCTTTCTTTGCTTGTTTTTAATACGTCTCCGTGGAGACCAATACTCGGGCGCACTGTTAAGAACGGTTTCAGTGAAGGTTTTTAACATCTTCAGGACCCAAGTATTTCTGTATTTTGAAGACACTGTACTTTTTACTTACAATATGCTCTTTGAAATTGTGAAGAAATATTGAAAGTAACGCGTTAGGAAAATCGGAAATCGCTCATTCCTTGGAACTTTAATGAATGGTAAATAAATCTGTAACTGAAAGGAAAGACAAAGGGAAGAGAGAGGCATTTCTGCTGTTATTTTTACGCAGTATTTTCACAGTAGAACAATGGACGCTTGTTGTAAACAAATGTAAGAAAATACCCAATTACAGTGGCAAAATTTCCGTTGTCTTAGCAAAACAGAAATACGCTTTACAAAAGAACTGATTAGATGGCTGAAAATTATTTTACTAAAAGCCATGATATTCCACACAAACGGCAAAGCTGATGTTGTTGATATTCCGTTAGAACTTGTTAGAGTACAGTTCTCTATCCTGTGAACGTTTTTTCTTCACTTCTTAAACTAATGTGCGATAATAATGTCTATAACGATGAGCAGGTGAGAAGAGGGATGATTATGAGGAGGGAGGGGTTGGAAAGGATGAGCACAGACAATGTAGTTCAACTGTAAGGTTAAATCACGCTTCACAATGACCACCGCACATAGGAAAATTAACAGGAACTCTGCCATAGCTTAAAAAACCCGCAAGAGTTTCATGTCTCTAAAAGCGGATCCAAAGGTTGAAGGTTCATATATGATCTCCAGCTCCTGGGGAGAGGTTGAAAAATGCAATTGCTTTTTCATAGATAAATAAAGATCTGCAGCCTTAATCAGCGAGGTTCTTTTTGATAGTAATGACCGAATTGCCCGGATCCATCGGTTCCGCTTGTGAAGTGAAGCATTTCGAAGCTTTCGCCAAATATTTCTGCCCATTAAGCGAAAATACGCAGTCACTGAGAGTATATATTTTCTGTGCTCGCAGTTTTTTACAGAGCTTCTAATATAGCGTCATTTACTTCCATCAACAGGAAACTACTGCTAAAGAGTTACTGCTAAAGAATCATGTTTAGGTAGAAACCCAAGAATATAGTAATCATTAAAGTTACAAGTAAGCGCAGCGTTCTTAGGAAAAAGCACGCGAAAGGATGAGCACAGACAAGTTGGGATTAGGACCAGGACAATGGTGATGAGCGTAAGGATGAATATGATGAGAAGCGCAGGGAGAAGGTGGGTCTGAGTTGTAATGAGGATAAAGATGAGGGTGTATGGTGATGTGGGCGTGGTTGAGAGAATGACTCGTGAGCAATAGCTGAAGACTTTGAATGAAAACGTTTTGGACCGAGAGGTGTCAGGTTTCTTCAGAATCTAGTGATATACGAGCAGTATCGTATATCACCTGTCCAGCAGGGAGTGCACATAATACCTAATCTCGTCCGGAACCAGGAAAACTTGACTCATATAAGTCTAATACATTATAGCCTGTTTATAAGGGAGAGGCAGGGAACAGACTAATTCATTCAGCAAAGTGGGTTCGATCGCACAGGATATAAATACAGGTTAGAAGTGATTTACTCGTAAATACTCCGAATTACAGTATAGATAACATTTCGGTCGGGCTGTACAGTTTGCGCAGTTCCAGAGCCAAATGTGGAAGAGGAATTTAAAAACAGTAAAGCAATTAAAAAAAGTAAAACCAAATACAGGACGAGGTTACAATCCATCTTATGCTATTTGGGCCTCAATTGTGTGCCCAGAATCAAAATGCATAGATAACAAAATAGATTCGAACCGCGAACCAGACGAATTGCTGAGAACGTATTCTCCACAAGTCGAACAGTAGCCATATATGCATATCATGCATATAGAGTTTCCAAGGGTGTAGTATAGTAAGCTTCAAGTATTCAGAAATAATCATGAATTAAACAAAAGTTAGCGCTTTATTTACGTTTAGAACCAGTTTGCAAATGCAAGTGAAAATAAATGTGTAAAACATCATGTCTTCGAATATTACAAAACACAAGGGTCTTCTTTCATCTCAGCCAAGCTATAAATCTCGACGCGGAGGAGTCAGTTTTCAAATGTTAACGTAAAACATGTTCTTCAAATCCTTTTGCCAGACGAGAGCGAGTTCAAAAGGTAATTTTCCCTTGGGATGGTTCCTACACTGTATGATTTAGCTACGATGCTTTCTCAACAACAAGACTGCGACAAAATGCTTTCCTTGGCTACGTTCCACATACAGTATCTTATATCGATAAGAAAATGTCTTATGTATATTAGATGAGTCATGTCTGTGCAAAGATTTGTTGGAGTCAACGTACATTAACATCGATACAATCAACAGGCTGTGTGAAGGTTAAAAGACTCCTGAAGAATATGTTTAACTCTCCAGCAAAAACTCAAGGCCGCAAGCACTGCAGGCAGAGATACAAACGCAGTTTCGTGTTTGCGAAACGCAACGACAATGTAGTTTAACTGTTAGGTTTAAAAATCACGCTTTCACAATGACCACCGCACATAGGAAAATTAATAGAAAAATTCTGCCATAGCTTCAAAAAAACACCGCAAGAGCTTTGAACTCCTACAGATATTTTGATATTCCGCAGAATCTGGAGTTTCATTTCTCGAAAAGCTGATCCAAAGGTTGAAGGTTCATAAATGAACTCTAGCTCCTGGGGAGAGGTTGAAAAATGCAATTGCTTTTTCATAGATAAGTTAAGATCATGCAGCCTTTATCAGCGAGGTACTTTTTGATAGTCATGACCGAATTACCTGGATGCATCGGCTCCGCTTGTGAAGTGAAGCATTTTGAGGCTTTCACCAAATATTTCTCGCACATTTAGCAAAAATAGAGTATATATGAGAGTATATATTTTCTGTGCTCGCAGTTTTACAGAGCTTCTAATATAGCGTCATTTACTTCCATCAACAGGAAACTACTGCTAAAGAGTTACTGCTAAAGCATCATGTTTAGATAGAAACCCAAGAATATAGTAATCATTAAAGTTACAAGTAAGTGTAGCGCTCTTAGGGAAAAACAGGCGTGACACGCCTGAAAATTGCTTCCTTTACGCGTATTATTGCATAGACTTTCTTCATCGCTGCCAGTTAGCTTGACAACTAAATGTGTTTGGAAATAGCGACCCATAAAAAATAAGAAAACTTTTTATTCTTTACCTGCAAGAATTTTGTTGTGGCTTGGTTTTTCATGACCACTCGATCTGATCAGTATTTTCTAAGACAGAGTTGTATTATTCTGAGCCTTCGCTAATAGATACTCGGGTTAAAATGTATAGCTACTATTGACTTTTTAATTTGATAATTACTGCTAGTCCAGCGATCGATTAGGAACAGTAGTGGCTAGGCAAGAGGCAGCTTAACGCGAAGTAATGCTTTAGGTTGTGGTTTTGAACTGTTTGAATGCAGTAAAACGTAACTCCTCTTCGTTAGAACTTGTAATTGCCAAGTTATTAACGGTGTGAAAGCTCCCGGGTGTGGCTACAGTGAATTTCGATGCTTAGTTCGTCTTCTCTCTTGACCTCCCACTTTCATTTCACAAAAACTGACAAAAAAAAAAAAAAAGAGAGAGAGAGAGAGAGAACTTCGATCACTACGAATCTTATTCAAAAGATGTGTTACAGCAGTTGACAAGATACTGGATTCCCAAATCACTCGGTATTATGAGTCTCTGGCCAATTAGATTCTGTAGCTAAAGCCAGATTGCGCCACGCAATAGTGAATTGAACATAATAATTTTGGCCAAATTGATTAAGTCTGCACTTTCAGCTGATCCTTGGCTAAATTTATACTCTATGGAGGACAATATACCTGCTCTGATTAACACATTTGTTTGATTAGGGAAAAAAAACTCAGGCAATTGTCACGAGCAGTAACTTTAACAGAGCCAGAACGAGGTATAAGGACATACACAATCAGGATCAACAATCAGTCGTTTATTTTGATTCATTATTGCCTAAACCACCGACAAAAACTTTCGACAGGTCTTCTAAATATTAGAGCAAATAAAAGGTCACTAGACACAAGGTAATATTACATCGATCTGTTTGGAGCTTTCGTCGATGACTGAACTGTTTTCCGTTACACGAAAGGGCATCAAAGTTATTAATCAGTTTAATGAGAGTCAACGCTCTTGATTACATTTGCAATAGAACTATGATCAATGCTTTTTAGTTACACAATTCTTAGGTGAACAAAACGGTTATATTACTTTAAGTATTTCTGCAGTTTGTCTAGCGGTGTTTTCGTTTTGCTGCTTGTGTTGAATAATGCGGTCTAAGCGATACAGGTAAAAAGCTTAGTTCATGGACTCACATCTATACCACTTTCGAAACCAAAACATGTTGACCTGTCATTCGCAAGCAGACGTCTTTTTCAAGAGAATGTCTACAAGTTGACCGACTATAACTTGAACCCAGTCAGATGTCGATCAATGCAAGATAACGGCGTTCAAAGTAAATGTATCAAATAAGCCAACAAAAGAATGCGTTACCAAAGGATTTCCGGCGTGATGTATCAACTTGCTGCGTTACCTTTGTAAAGTTTACGAAACATTTGTAGTTGTGGTGCGTCTTAACGGAAATAAAACTTGACCAGTTGTTACATTGTGAGCTTCAAGCTAACACGGGTACAATTTGCGAGACCACAATTTGCGACATTATAAGAAATCGAGACTATTCGATCCCAAA
>JAEMWC010000409.1:0-15000 GCA_016490735.1 Pachyseris speciosa
ATAACAAAAACGTCCCTATCAAAGTCTTTTGGGAGGGAATCATTGGGTAATCAACCAATTCATTCAGTAGCTTTAGCAGCGACAATGTCAACGACAACGAAAACGGACAATTTAAAAATGTAACTGCTCGTTTTTGCTCATTATGCCCATTATTTTGTTGCGTTCTCGTTGCCGTTGCCGTCATCGTCACAAAAGCTCTCCAATGTTGCTAAGATGACAGACCAAAAACAGCAAGAGAGGTGATTGCCTTGCATATTTAATATCAACAACAGCCTCAACAAGGAATGGCTTACAACAACGTTGGGAATAGTATGAAAAAGAAGCTAGTCTGATATAAAAAAAAGAACAGGAAGAACAAAATTGAATGCATAATTAGAATTCCCATTACAATCACAGCAAACTTGTTCTTTGGAAACTAAACTTTGTTCTTATAAGCGAAAGTAAGTTTTATAATTCCTTTTCCTTTCTTTTTAGATTCTCTTCTACATTTTTAAACAAATTATAGTTTATAATAACAATGTTAGAAATCTAGCAACGGTATTGAAAAGTGTTCTTAGATTTAAATGTTTTGAATGGACTCCTAGTCTTTTAATGTCTTCCTTTCCTGAGGTTAGGCAGTTATGAAAAACTTGAAACAAAAGGTAATAAAGGGGCACTGTCACGCAACTTGGATAAACTCAAAGCTGTGTTGGGGACATTAAAATGTTGCAAAGATTTTCCAGTTTTCCCGCAAAGCACTTAATACGTGCATTGAAACTATTTGCGGTTGTCTATGGCCACCGATGACGAGGAGGAAATGGATTACAACTTGAAAAAGGTTAGGTTATCAGTTTTCAAGTCACTGCGTCACTGTTTCTTGCAAAAATCACTGTAAAATAATACTAATTTCCTTTCTTCCGAGAAATGATTCAGAAATTAATCTTCTCGTGTTACTTGGTCTATAATACAAATAGTACTTGCTCGCAATTTGAACAACTTATAACAGGAATTGTTGTGACAGCACCCCTTTAAGAAGTGTTCTACGAACTCAACGTTTTTAATGGACTCCTAATCTAGTCGTTAAGGTTGGGGTTTTTCTTTCTATTGAATGTCTCTTTTCCACTTTTTGAACAAATTTTTTACTTTCTCGAGACATCTTGAAAAAGTGTTTCTCGTCAATACGTGCTGCAAGTGTTCCTTGGACTTGACTACTTCCTCTATCACGGCTTTCTTTGGACATTTGTCAAATTCGCGAAATGCTTCAGCGATCATGTCCTGGTCTTGGGGATTCCACTTTATTCTAGAACGTGTCAAAGAGAGTGTGTCACTAGCTGGTGTAGAATTGTGATCTGACAACCATTCTACTGTTCTCTCTTTTTCTTGTGTCTCTTTAATCATTGCAAGGGTAAGAGGAGACTGTTTTTTCTTCAGATAGGTAACCCTGTCGTACACCTTTTTCTCCATAGCGTGTTGTCCAACCATTGTAATCAGTTCCACGCTTTCACTCATATAATTGCGTGTGACAGACATTGTCAGAGGGCCATTGGTTTGAATGACTTCTGCGAACAAAACATCTATATCTTCCAGTTGCTTTTTCGTTAGTCCACAAGTGTGATCGCCTGAGGGTGTGTCTGTTGATTCAGAGAGGTTAAGATTTCTCCTCAACACCATTGCGCCTCGTTCTGCTTGCACATTTAGATTGTCTATCATGTAGTACTTTTCTGCTGTGGAAACTCTGTGCGTCATTAGTTTGTGCACGTTACGCTTGTCAGTTTCATCAGCGTCGTAAAGAGTGGAAGCTGCCATTTTGCGAAATTTGGTGCTATTAACCTTCAGTTGCTTTGCCTTTTCCCACCATTCTGTAACTTGGCGACGAATTCCTACTTCTTCAAATGGTTTTCCGTTCTTCGTTACAAATAGTGTCTTTGTAGTTTTGGCAACAAAAAATGGTCTTACATTCAGGACATAGGCTTTAATATTGCTGTACAGGTTGTTGCTCATGTACAAAGGAGCAGGTCCAGCACGGGAAGTCTTGTGCCCTACAACATGCATTTTGTAGCCTTCATTCTGTTTCTCGGCACTGTCAAAATCTTCCACTGTTGCTGATTCAAGGGTACCAGGTCTTTGGCCATTTTCAATTCGAAGTCGTGCAATTAAGAAACAGAACTCCTGAAGAGAGACCTTTTCATTGTTCGACTTCTTAAGACCAGCAATTGCATTTAAGGCAGTCTGTGTTTCCATCATGTCCTCCACACTTTCTGGCTTGATTGCATTCTGCCGATCTTCAAGGATTTTGCTCCACTTTTCGTGGGCATATAGCCGGTTGATGGAGGCGCCCCAGGCTCTCACTCGTGGCAGAATCATCTTTACGCGTTGTAATGAGACTTCAGAAATGGACGGCATGCCTTCCACCTGATGGTCTGTGTGGTCGATGATGAAGTCGCAAAATTTAGCAAGGGAGCAAAAGTAGGCTCTTATTGTACCAGGCCTTTTACTCTTGTTTTCTAAGTGAGGCTTGGCCCATTGTCGCCAGATGTGAGAGCCACCATCTTTCAGAAGGGATTCAATGTCGTGATCTTCCCCTTTAGGATGTACAGTGTCTTTAATCCTCCTAACGTTTTGTGCATGGTTAACTGCTTGACGTTCTTTGCACGCTCCTCCATTAAGGTCTTGTAAGTGTCGACAAAAAAGAATCAGGAGTGTGTCAAAGTTATTATCTCCAGTTGCCCTATTGTAGTAGTCTTTCATTGATGCAAAGTTCGACAAGTCTTCCTCGAAATTCTCTTCATCATTGTCCTCTTCTATGCTGTACCATTCGTCGTCATCTTCTGAATCTTGTGGATCCACAGCATCGTCTTCGGATCGCTCCATTGCTTGTTCAAGTGATTCTTGATCTTGCTCTCTCTCTTTGGAGCAATCATGTTCAATGGCTCTTTTATGTACTGGATGTTGTTCTTCATTTTCGTCTCTTGGAGCTTTCGACTTTAAGAATGAGGAGGTAGAAGGGGACGCTTCGTCTCGACCTCGTCTCTATTTTCTTTCTCATGTCGATCTTCATTTTCTCTCTCTTAATCTCCATCTTTACTTTGCTCTTCATTTTCAACTTGTAAACATAGCTAACCAAGCTAATTATGCAGCCGCAAGCTTGTTGAAACATCCGAACGTTTTCTCTACAAGTGCCTTGTAATCTTATGTGACGTTTCTGATAGCAACCTTGCCTCTGCATAATCGTAAAAAGGTGTAATAAGCAAGAAGTTATGGAGCTAATAAAAAGCGTCTACTCACCAAGATGACTTGATCGCTAGTAACGTTATGTTTGTTGCACGAAAAGTAATGTAGACAAAAAAGTGCAATAAAAAACAGAACTTCAATGTTTTTGGTGTACTTTTTTTTTAAAGAAAGCTACATCCTTTGGAAAGATCCAAATTACCCTAACATTCATAAAAACTGATAGCAATGCATTTTTGATTAATGTACAAAAAGTCCTCGCTACTAAGATAAAATTAAGAGCAGTTTTTAAAACAATGATGTAATTTTGTCATATTTCATACAAACATGACCCTTTTGTTATGCCACTTTACAGAAAGATTTTTATAGCAACTGGCTATTGATATCCAAAAACAGGGCTATTCACATTGAAAATAAGGTGTAGCTAGACAATGTCAAAGTTAGTGAACAAAAATGCTAGTTTACGGATGATTTGCCTACCTTTTTGATCTGTTAATGTCTTTCACGCCAAAAGTAACAAAGGTTAATAACAAGAAAGCGCACAGGTACACTGCTGGAATCATATTATCTTCGCTGCATCTTGATTGGCCCTATATAATCAATTTAAAGGTGTGAAATTGTCGTTTTAATGCTATGTTGTTTTGCCTACCCGAAAAAATATTGATTCGATTTCATTCAACTGTTTATAATTAACCACACAAAAAACAAAACAAACTGAAATGTTAGCACAAGATAGAACTATAGCCTTGACATTTTCATGATTTTTTGCAGCACTTAACTTTTCAAACGCTGAAATATATTCTAATATGAAAAAGTTCGGTAATGAAAAAAAAGATGAACCTCCATTTCTGAGCTTCGAATCCTGTACCCGATATGCAAGGCTAAGCGAAAATTTTGGGAAATTCAAAAATGGTGTCAAAACAGTCGGGGTTTAAATGGGGTAATGCCTTAGTCATGTAGACCACGAAATCCAACTCAGAAATCCGGTAAAACCAGCTTTTAACCGTTTTTTCGATGCAATTAGACATTTCTGGGTGATTTGCCTACCTAAAAAACTCTTTCACACAAAAAAGACAATAAAACAAAAACAAAAAAGTAAAACATGCCAAAAAAACTCTACAAAAGGTAAAGATGAAATAAATAATAAATAAAAAACCTAATAATCTTAAAAAAGCAAATTTTTTCTGATTTTTCAAACAACGAGCTAAACCAGGTAGGAACTTTTGTTGATTTTGCAACTAACTGGGGTAAGTTGGGGTAATGTTTTGACCCTTTGCGTATGTTTTGCTTAATGTTAGCCTTTAATTTCAGCTTTGGGGATCTCCTAAATATGGGGAATTCCAATAGTTTTGTCTAACCCTAAGCTTTTCTAAAGATTTGCGTTTTTGGCTGAGGTGAGGGCTAGGGTTAGTTGGGGTAATGTTTGACACCCTTTGCGTATGTTTTGCTTAATGTTAGCCTTTAATTTCAGCTTTGGGGATCTCCTAAATATGGGGAATTCCAATAGTTTTGTCTAACCCTAAGCTTTTCTAAAGATTTGCGTTTTTGGCTGAGGTGAGGGCTAGGGTTAGTTGGGGTAATGTTTGTGACCCTTTGCGTATGTTTTGCTTAATGTTAGCCTTTAATTTCAGCTTTGGGGATCTCCTAAATATGGGGAATTCCAATAGTTTTGTCTAACCCTAAGCTTTTCTAAAGATTTGCGTTTTTGGCTGAGGTGAGGGCTAGGGTTAGTTGGGGTAATGTTTGTGACCCTTTGCGTATGTTTTGCTTAATGTTAGCCTTTAATTTCAGCTTTGGGGATCTCCTAAATATGGGGAATTCCAATAGTTTTGTCTAACCCTAAGCTTTTCTAAAGATTTGCGTTTTTGGCTGAGGTGAGGGCTAGGGTTAGTTGGGGTAATGTTTGTGACCCTTTGCGTATGTTTTGCTTAATGTTAGCCTTTAATTTCAGCTTTGGGATCTCCTAAATATGGGGAATTCCAATAGTTTTGTCTAACCCTAAGCTTTTCTAAAGATTTGCGTTTTTGGCTGAGGTGAGGGCTAGGGTTAGTTGGGGTAATGTTTGTGACCCTTTGCGTATGTTTTGCTTAATGTTAGCCTTTAATTTCAGCTTTGGGGATCTCCTAAATATGGGGAATTCCAATAGTTTTGTCTAACCCTAAGCTTTTCTAAAGATTTGCGTTTTTGGCTGAGGTGAGGGCTAGGGTTAGTTGGGGTAATGTTTGTGACCCTTTGCGTATGTTTTGCTTAATGTTAGCCTTTAATTTCAGCTTTGGGGATCTCCTAAATATGGGGAATTCCAATAGTTTGTCTAACCCTAAGCTTTTCTAAAGATTTGCGTTTTTGGCTGAGGTGAGGGCTAGGGTTAGTTGGGGTAATGTTTGTGACCCTTTGCGTATGTTTTGCTTAATGTTAGCCTTTAATTTCAGCTTTGGGGATCTCCTAAATATGGGGAATTCCAATAGTTTTGTCTAACCCTAAGCTTTTCTAAAGATTTGCGTTTTTGGCTGAGGTGAGGGCTAGGGTTAGTTGGGGTAATGTTTGTGACCCTTTGCGTATGTTTTGCTTAATGTTAGCCTTTAATTTCAGCTTTGGGGATCTCCTAAATATGGGGAATTCCAATAGTTTTGTCTAACCCTAAGCTTTTCTAAAGATTTGCGTTTTTGGCTGAGGTGAGGGCTAGGGTTAGTTGGGGTAATGTTTGTGACCCTTTGCGTATGTTTTGCTTAATGTTAGCCTTTAATTTCAGCTTTGGGGATCTCCTAAATATGGGGAATTCCAATAGTTTTGTCTAACCCTAAGCTTTTCTAAAGATTTGCGTTTTTGGCTGAGGTGAGGGCTAGGGTTAGTTGGGGTAATGTTTGTGACCCTTTGCGTATGTTTTGCTTAATGTTAGCCTTTAATTTCAGCTTTGGGGATCTCCTAAATATGGGGAATTCCAATAGTTTTGTCTAACCCTAAGCTTTTCTAAAGATTTGCGTTTTTGGCTGAGGTGAGGGCTAGGGTTAGTTGGGGTAATGTTTGTGACCCTTTGCGTATGTTTTGCTTAATGTTAGCCTTTAATTTCAGCTTTGGGGATCTCCTAAATATGGGGAATTCCAATAGTTTTGTCTAACCCTAAGCTTTTCTAAAGATTTGCGTTTTTGGCTGAGGTGAGGGCTAGGGTTAGTTGGGGTAATGTTTGTGACCCTTTGCGTATGTTTTGCTTAATGTTAGCCTTTAATTTCAGCTTTGGGGATCTCCTAAATATGGGGAATTCCAATAGTTTTGTCTAACCCTAAGCTTTTCTAAAGATTTGCGTTTTTGGCTGAGGTGAGGGCTAGGGTTAGTTGGGGTAATGTTTTGACCCTTTGCG
This sequence comes from Pachyseris speciosa, assembly GCA_016490735.1. NCBI lineage: Eukaryota > Metazoa > Cnidaria > Anthozoa > Scleractinia > Pachyseridae > Pachyseris > Pachyseris speciosa. Next base: position 6,563 of record JAEMWC010000409.1, read on the forward strand.
TATGTTTTGCTTAATGTTAGCCTTTAATTTCAGCTTTGGGGATCTCCTAAATATGGGGAATTCCAATAGTTTTGTCTAACCCTAAGCTTTTCTAAAGATTTGCGTTTTTGGCTGAGGTGAGGGCTAGGGTTAGTTGGGGTAATGTTTGTGACCCTTTGCGTATGTTTTGCTTAATGTTAGCCTTTAATTTCAGCTTTGGGGATCTCCTAAATATGGGGAATTCCAATAGTTTTGTCTAACCCTAAGCTTTTCTAAAGATTTGCGTTTTTGGCTGAGGTGAGGGCTAGGGTTAGTTGGGGTAATGTTTGTGACCCTTTGCGTATGTTTTGCTTAATGTTAGCCTTTAATTTCAGCTTTGGGGATCTCCTAAATATGGGAATTCCAATAGTTTTGTCTAACCCTAAGCTTTTCTAAAGATTTGCGTTTTTGGCTGAGGTGAGGGCTAGGGTTAGTTGGGGTAATGTTTGTGACCCTTTGCGTATGTTTTGCTTAATGTTAGCCTTTAATTTCAGCTTTGGGGATCTCCTAAATATGGGGAATTCCAATAGTTTTGTCTAACCCTAAGCTTTTCTAAAGATTTGCGTTTTTGGCTGAGGTGAGGGCTAGGGTTAGTTGGGGTAATGTTTGTGACCCTTTGCGTATGTTTTGCTTAATGTTAGCCTTTAATTTCAGCTTTGGGGATCTCCTAAATATGGGGAATTCCAATAGTTTTGTCTAACCCTAAGCTTTTCTAAAGATTTGCGTTTTTGGCTGAGGTGAGGGCTAGGGTTAGTTGGGGTAATGTTTTTGACCCTTTTGCGTATGTTTTGCTTAATGTTAGCCTTAATTTCAGCTTTGGGGATCTCCTAAATATGGGGAATTCCAATAGTTTTGTCTAACCCTAAGCTTTTCTAAAGATTTGCGTTTTGGCTGAGGTGAGGGTGGGGTTAGTTGGGGTAATGTTTGTGACCCTTTGCGTATGTTTTGCTTAATGTTAGCCTTTAATTTCAGCTTTGGGGATCTCCTAAATATGGGGAATTCCAATAGTTTTGTCTAACCCTAAGCTTTTCTAAAGATTTGCGTTTTTGGCTGAGGTGAGGGCTAGGGTTAGTTGGGGTAATGTTTGTGACCCTTTGCGTATGTTTTGCTTAATTTAGCCTTAATTTCAGCTTTGGGGATCTCCTAAATATGGGGAATTCCAATAGTTTTGTCTAACCCTAAGCTTTTCTAAAGATTTGCGTTTTTGGCTGAGGTGAGGGCTAGGGTTAGTTGGGGTAATGTTTGTGACCCTTTGCGTATGTTTTGCTTAATGTTAGCCTTTAATTTCAGCTTTGGGGATCTCCTAAATATGGGGAATTCCAATAGTTTTGTCTAACCCTAAGCTTTTCTAAAATTTGCGTTTTTGGCTGAGGTGAGGGCTAGGGTTAGTTGGGGTAATGTTTGTGACCCTTTGCGTATGTTTTGCTTAATGTTAGCCTTTAATTTCAGCTTTGGGGATCTCCTAAATATGGGGAATTCCAATAGTTTTTTCTAAACCTAAGCTTTTCTAAAGATTTGCGTTTTTGGCTGAGGTGAGGGCTAAGGTTAGTTGGGGTAATGTTTGTGACCCTTTGCGCATTTTTTGCTTAATGTTAGCCTTTAATTTCAGCTTTGGGGATCTCCTAATTATTGGGAATTCCAATAGTTTTGTCTAACCCTAAGCTTTTCTAAGATTTGCGTTTTTGGCTGAGGTGAGGGCTAGGGTTAGTTGGGGTAATGTTTGTGACTCTTTGCGGATGTTTTGCTTAATGTTAGCCCTTAATTTCAGCTTTGGGGGTCTCCTAAATATGGGGAATTCCAATAGTTTTTTCTAACCCTAAGCTTTTCTAAAGGTTTGCGTTTTGGCTGAGGTTAGGGCTAGGGTTAGTTGGGGTAATGTTTGTGACCCGTTGCGTATGTTTTGCTTAATGTTAGCCTTTAATTTCAGCTTTGGGGATCTCCTAAATATGGGGAATTTCAATAGTTTTGTCTAACCCCAAGCTTTTCTAAAGATTTGCGTTTTTGGCTGAGGTGAGGGCTAGGGTTAGTTGGGGTAATGTTTGTGACCCTTTGCGTATGTTTTGCTTAATGTTAGCCTTTAATTTCAGCTTTGGGGATCTCCTAAATATGGGGAATTCCAATAGTTTTGTCTAACCCTAAGCTTTTCTAAAATTTGCGTTTTTGGCTGAGGTGAGGGCTAGGGTTAGTTGGGGTAATGTTTGTGACCTTTGCGTATGTTTTGCTTAATGTTAGCCTTTAAATTCAGCTTTGAGGATCTCCTAAATATCGGGAATTCCAATAGTTTTGTCTAACCCTAAGCTTTTCTAAAGATGTGCGTTTTGGCTGAGGTGAGGGCTAGGGTTAGTTGGGGTAATGTTTGTGACCCTTTGCGTATGTTTTGCTTAATGTTAGCCTTTAATTTCAGCTTTGGGGATCTCCTAAATATGACGAATTCCAATAGTTTTTTCTAAACCTAAGCTTTTCTAAAGATTGCGTTTTTGGCTGAGGTGAGGGCTAAGGTTAGTTGGGGTAATGTTTGTGACCCTTTGCGTATTTTTTGCTTAATGTTAGCCTTTAATTTCAGCTTTGGGGATCTCCTAATTATTGGGAATTCCAATAGTTTTGTCTAACCCCTAGCTTTTCTTAAGATTTGCGTTTTTGGCTGAGGTGAGTGCTAGGGTTAGTTGGGGTAATATTTGTGACTCTTTGCGGATGTTTTGCTTAATGTTAGCCCTTAATTTCAGCTTTGGGGATCTCCTAAATATGGGGAATTCCAATAGTTTTTTCTAACCCTAAGCTTTTCTAAAGGTTTGCGTGCTTGGCTGAGGTTAGGGCTAGGGTTAGTTGGGGTAATGTTTGTGACCCGTTGCGTATGTTTTGCTTAATGTTAGCCTTTAATTTCAGCTTTGGGGATCTCCTAAATATGGGGAATTTCAATAGGTTTGTCTAACCCCAAGCGTTTCTAAAGATTTGCGTTTTTGGCTGAGGTGAGGGCTAGGGTTAGTTGGGGTAATGTTTGTGACCCGTTGCGTATGTTTTGCTTAAAGTTAGCCTTAAATTTCAGCTTTGGGTATATTTTAAATATGGAGAATTCCAATAGGTTTGTCTAACTCTAAACTTTTCTAAAGATTTGTGTCCGTTGTTTCAATGACAGATATTTCACACGAATGCCATTTCTTGTTACCGGTTTGAGTCTTTGATAGGGTGTCATTTGATTGCAGATACGAAGTGAGTTGATTATGTACAACCCTTTCGCAAACCTTAGATAAAACTGGAGAAGTGAGATGGGCCTATTGTTGTTTGCCTGTTCATGGTCGCCGTCTTTTGGAATTGGTGTAACCTCGGCTGTTTTCCATTTTGATGCTAAAACACATGTTAGAAAGTATGCATTAACAATAGACGTGATTGCATGAACAATTGGATTAAGAAAGTCCTTGATGAGGCGAATCGGAATTTTGTCCCAGGGGCCTTATTTGAAGGCATCGCTGTTATTATACGTTCTATCTGTTTATAATCAATGGTACTCAGTGTGAACTGGTCAGAAAGGGCGTATTGTCTCGGTGCAAAATAGTTCTGGTTAAGTGTTAGGTTGGATTCATTTGCCAGGGATGTAATTTTGTCGACAGTGCTCTGACCAACAGATACGAAGAACTGATTAAATTCGTCTGCAACTGTTTTGTCGTCCCTACTGAATGTTCGCTGGGATGTAGATTTATTAGGGATGCAATGGCGAATTGCTTTCCAGATATTATCGGTGTTGTCTGGATTCCTCTGGATCTGTTCGGCAACAAATTCCTGTTTAGCAATTCTGATTTCTCGTTTTACTTCCTGTCTGAAATACCTGTAGGTAGTCCAAGATAGCGGGTCATTTGTTTTCTTTGCTTTCTTACGCCAATCGTCCCTAGTTTTTCATCAATCCACGGATGTTATCTGTTACACATGGGTTTGGTTTACCGCGTGCTTTGAAGGTTTTAACTGGAGCATGGCGGTCAAGTATCTCAGTACATACAAATCAAATGCATAAAGTTTATCCTCGACATCGTCGAAAACATCAACTATGGACCATGGTGCCAATGAGTCAAAGTCAACAGGACTGTAGTGTTTAAAACTTGTAGTTGTAATATAAACGGGCTTGGAGCGCGCTTTCTTCAAGTTTAAGGTGACATAAACTAAGTCGTGGTCGCTAATCGAGTTTTCCATAACCGTAGCCATTTGGACTTGTTTTGTATCCGATGCAAGGATAACATCTAGGATTGATTTCGAAGTCTCTGTAACTCGTGTTGGCGTAGTGATCAGTATTGACAAGTTATAGGAGCGACAGAAATTAATGAGGGCTTTAGCTTCAGGGTTGTTGCTATTCTCAAGTCTGCAGTTCAAATCTCCTAGTAGATAAATTGGCACATTAAACGACGAGGCATAAATAAAGGTCTCGGTGAGATCTGAATCGAAATAAGATAAGGGAGTGTTCCGTGGTCTATAGGTTGTACAGACAATGAAAGACTTCATGTTCCTAACGTGGATTTTAAGCCACAGTTGGTGGAAGCCAGAGGCCGTGATAAGAGAGATATTACTCAAGTACTTCGTCCCATAATTTCGTGAAACATAAGCGCATACTCCGCCGCCATTTTTCCCCTGGCGGTCGATACGGTAGATAACGTAGCCAGGAATCTCTATTTCCATATCTGTAACTGAACTATTGAGCCAGGTTTCGGATATAGTGAATTTGTCAAACTTGTTTTCCCGGACAGCTTCCTTTACACGAACGAAATGCTCACGGCATTTAAGCGAGCGAACGTTAAGATGTGCTACTTTCACATTGCCAGTTGACTTTTCGAACTCGTTTGTAGTAGAGCAGTTTGCAGGTCCAGGGTTAAGTTCAACATCATGTAGCAGTTGTATAATAGGTCTAAAGGCCGAGGTTGAATTGCCGTAGTAGGCTGTAGTAGCGCTTGCTCGTTTGATTCTGTTAGTGCCGCCATTTTGTAGTGTGTATCGTGACTAAAGGTTGAGATCCCAATTTGCCACTTTAACCAACGTAGAATGCGGGAAACGTAGACCAGAGCACTCACTGGTAAAAGAATAGTCTTGCTTGTCTTTCTTCAAGATATGGAGAGGACACAAAAGAAGTAAGAGTCCAAAACGTCGGGCGCTCAGAGACACGCGTCCGCCTGCCTCTTAAAGAGTTATCATGATCTGGGGTATTCCTCCTAACTGTTTGGATACACCTTCAATGATTATGAATAGCCGATGGTAAGAAAGGAAACCTAATGTAGTTCTTTTTCTCAATTGTCGCTAAATCATGAGTTTTAAGACTGATTTCAAACACATCTTAAAGAGTTATCATGATCTGGGGTATTCCTCTTAACTGTTTGGATACACCTTCAATGATTGGCAAAAGTACGTGGCTGTAATATCTCCGTATTATCCTGCATTCCTACAACCGACGAACTTGTTTGTTAAGCCAAGCAAACTGCTTCGACACCATGGTTGCTCTGGGAGAATTACTTAATGAAATCCAGTTGTAGGTGTGTCACTCTTTACCGAGGAAAGGAGATTGTAAAGTTTCAAATGAGCAATTGTCGTTTCTTTTAAACTAATCTTTTGAGTCTTGTCTTTTCAACATATTTGTCCTAAGAAGAAAAATAATTAGATATCAATGTCTGTTGTTTAGGTTTCCGTAGTTTAATATCGCTAAGTATGTCATTCACATTGCTTAACGCCAGAGAAAGTTCCTGGTGTCCGTTAAACTGAGCAAAGTCTCTCAGTTGCTCTGCCATGTTCGCCGCCTCCGACATTGACTTTATAGTTGGTTGTTTTAATTCGACGTCATACTCGTCCTCCCTTTCATTGAATATTGGCAGTCTCCTCTCTGCTGAGACAGTCATCACTTCATCATCAGCTTCGTCCTCCTCACAGCCAAGTAATTGATCTCGAGTTGTGTTCCTCCAGTTTGGTTCTGAGCTATCGATGTTACCAAAGCATGTTTCAATTTGCTCTTCGGCTGAGATGTATGTTCCAGCATCACAAGAACTGATCTTGTTGATCAGCTCTTGAAGTCGATCGATCTCATCCTCTCCTTCAAAGGGATCATCGTCTTCTACGACTTCTTCCGGGTAGAGCTTTGTTTTCTGAAAGCATTTCCTGACTGTTTCAGGAGACACTTCGTCCCAAGCTTGTCGTCCCCATTCCACTGCCATAGAAATATTTATGGACCTGACAATATCGCTGGCGCTGTTCCACTCATCCACTCATTCAAGGTTTTGAATGTCTAATTACTAAGCCAACAAGAATAGAAAAGCGTGGAATAATTATAACAGAGAGTTTAATAGATGTTTTGCTCACTAATAGACCGGATAGCTTCCAGCTATCTGGTAATTACCATCCCTGCTTAAGTGATCACGACCTTGTTTACGGTGTCCTGAAGCAGAAAATAAATCACAACAAACCAAAGGTCATCACATTTAGGAGCTACAAGAACTTTGACCCTGAACATTATAAACAGCTTTTGTCCTCTGCCCCATGGCACGTTGGACAGTTGTTTGATGACGTCGACGATCAAGTTTACGTGTGGAATGCACTTATGAACAATATACTGGACGAAGTGACACCCGTGAAAAAAATGCGTGTGCGTGATAAAGATGTGCCCTACATGACGTCTCATTGGAAAAGTGCGATTAGAGCAAAACGCAAAGCAAATGACAAGTTCTTGAAAGACAAAACGCCAGAAAATTGGGAATTACGACGTAAAGCCAGATACGAGGCCACAAAACAAAGAAGAATCGCCATCAAAAAGTACTGGTATAATAAGTCAAACGATTTGAAAATCAATCCCAAGGCGTTCTTCAAAACTTTCAAGCCATTTTTGGGCTCTAAGAGCTGTACTGAAAGAAACGACATCCACTTAAAAATAAACGGCAGTATGATAACGAATCAACATCAAGTGGCTGAGGAATTGGTTGAGCATTTTGCTACCTTGGCGGATGGCATTGGCGGTACAGCGATTGAAAGAAAGTCAATAGAGGACTTAAGAGACCATCCTTGTGTTCAGAGGATACAACATGAAAATAGGAATTCCACTCAGACCATCGAAATCGAATTGGTTACACAGGGACAAGTCCTTGCAGTTCTCGACTCGCTGAACATAAACAAAGCCACCGGCACTGATGGAATTCCTTCAAAGGCTTTAAAAACAGGTGCTAATGAATTATCCGCTCCACTAACCACCTTGTTCAAGTCTTGTATTAACAAGAATGCATGGCCTAGTGAATGGAAGTATGGGCTTTGGGCCCCAGTATACAAAAAGGATTACAGGAATGCAAAGGAAAACTACCGGCCCATAACTCTCTTACCATGTGTAAGTAAAGTTCTTGAGAAGTTGGTTGGAGCGCAGATCAACTCTGGCTTTGGTAATCGCATTTACCAACACTCATCCGCTTATCGCAAAGCTCACAGCTGCGAAACAACATTGATCAATTTAGTAGAAGATTGGAGACTGGCGAGGGATCGAAAACAGGTTGTGAGCATACTTTCAACTGACATGTCAAAGGCATTTGACTCGTTACACCCACCACTACTTCTGAACAAGCTTGAAGCGGGCGGTTTTCAGGAAAGCGCTATTCAACTTTTAAACAGCTATTTAAATGAACGGAAATATCAAGTAAAGATCGGCCGTCATGTTAGTTCTAGCCGATTCGTGAGTCGTGGCTGTCCTCAGGGTTCCGCGCTTGGCCCGTTGTTATGGAATGTTTTCCAGAATGACCTATCCTACTGCCTAACAGCGAACTTGTCTATGTATGCCGACGACCACCAAATTTACCACGCAGGAGCAGACCAGGCAGCTGTGACTTCCCAGTTAAAGGATAGTGCCAACTTAGCAACAACGTGGTACGATTCTAACTTATTGGCGGGAAACCTCAAAAAGTACCAAGTTTTGAACTTGGGCTTCACTCAAAATGACAGCAATGTTTGCGTGAATGATGTTGTGATTGAATCTAAAGAAAATATCATACTTCTAGGAGTAGTGTTAGATTCTAAGCTAAATTTCTCTGAGCATGTAATCTCTATCTGTAAAAAAGCCAGCCAGAGAATCGGTGTTCTAATGAGACTACGTAATTTAATTCCTATGAAATCTAAGTTAATATTATTCAAAGGCGCGATATTACCATTCCTCACGTACTGTCACCTAGTGTGGCATTTTTGTAAAGCGAGTGACACTCGAAAGCTTGAAAGACTACAAGAAAGAGGACTTAGAGCGGTTTTCAAGGATAATAATTCTAGTTATGAACAACTATTAGAGAAGGCAGATCTGCCAACACTACTAAATAGTCGCTTACAGGATCTGTGCATCCTTATGTATAAAGTAAAGCATAAACTGTGCCCTACATATATAAGTAACATCTTTAAAGAACCAAATAGTAATTACAATCTGCGGCAAGCAGATT
>JAEMWC010000409.1:20000-32500 GCA_016490735.1 Pachyseris speciosa
GGTAAAATACTTATTTCTATCAAAAGCCTGTTCATACCCTGCTATAACAGCGAAAATGGGAAGATGATCAGAAATGTCATTTAGAAAAAGACCGCTAATAGATTGATTAAGCGGTTCATTGGTGAAAATGTTGTCAATAAGCGAGGCCTTGTGTGAAGTTATTCTAGTAGGGCAGGTAATCAAAGGAAGAAACATTCTGGAAAACATTAAGTCTAAAAATTCACCAGTGGCTTGATGACAAGAATGGTTCATTAAATTTATATTCCAGTCGCCCATCAGAAACACGGTTTTATTCTCTTTAGAAATAGCGCTAACTAATTGTTCAAGGTCAAAAATGAAATCTCTCAACTTACGGTCGGGTGGTCTATAAATAACTCCGATTACTATGTTTTTTACCTTTGTTCTATTGATTTCAACAAACAAAGACTCAGCACAATCTCCGGAAAATACCAAGTCAGCACGGTGTTTAAACTCTAAATAATCAGCGAGATAAAGGCCGACATGTACACCTCCACTAGTCCTACCAGCCCTATGCTTATGAATAAAATTGAAACCAGGAATATCAGACGAATGACTGGAATCATCTAGCCATGTTTCAGAAATACCGATAACAGAAAATCTAAGCACAACACTTCCTAAAAAATTAGAAAATTTGTCCAACTTATGGCAAATACTATGAATGTTTAGGTGAAGAAGTGCTAGGTTACCTCTATTTTTAGTATTAATATTCAGATCAGCGAAACGATTATTAAAGCTACCTTCGGAATAATATTCACAATCTTGGGATTGAGAGTAAAAATTAGAATCCGGATCGCGATCTTTGCACAGACTAAAATTTCTGTACGAAGCAGACAATAGAGGGTTGAATTTTAAAGTATCAAGCCTCTCGGGATCAAAATTTATGGAGCCATTGTTTTCTTTTACAAAAGTAGCCGTTTAATACAGGTCAAGACAATCGAACTTAACAAAGGGTGACTGCGACCCCTTAATAGAGGTGACCGCTTAATAGAAGTCAAAATTACAGTAATTAAGGGAAGTAATTTTCGGGACTTTGACAACTGACCGCTTAATAGAGGGTGACCGCTTAATACAGGGCCGCTTAACACAGGTTCGACTGTATTGTGTTTTTCTGTAAAAGTGGTATTCGTACCTTGGCATATTTAAACGTTTATAGCCCATTTGGTGCAAAATGTAAACGATTTTCTGGCACTTTTTACCATAAAATATCAAACTTTTGCCAAAAATGAAGTTTTAGAATATCCCCTGAGGCTTTAGAAAGTGTTCAGTTAAAATAGCAATTACATTTTGGCTAGTTTGATCTATATTTCCGTATAATTTTACAAGCTCAAAGTTAAAGGTACTGTTTAATATTAGTAAATAGTCGTGCGCACATTGAGTGTGAGTCACAGGGTGCAGAGGAGTTCTGTTCTATCGTACACGACAAAGTCTCACCTTATTAATTCCAAAATATGTTTACTTTGTACGATAAAGATTGTCGAAATAAAATCCTTCTAATTTGTGAATGTTTTCTGCTTCCATATCCTTCTATATCCCCCGATCTTGTCTCTTTCTGGTACGGTTTCGGCAATGTCTATTTGCATGTACCGCGGACCAAAGTGCTGTGGGCGCGCACGGTGAAAAGGTTGGCTTACAGTATAATATATATATTTAGCCAAGCCTAAAAGCGGAGCTCCAAAAGCATTCTTTTTCTACTGGCATTTACATATAGTGTGCTGGTCATATCACCCATCTGACCTCACTCAAGCTACAGACCCAAGGCTGTAAAAAATAGTATGGAAAGGTGATCTGAGCCAGTGTCACAGTGGATTTGGACCCCCCGCAGATTTGCACCCTCCAGTCCAGATCTGCTTGTGGATCAGATTTGGACCCCCTAGTCCAGAACTGCTAGCAGATATGAATCCCCTTTTATGGATTTGGACCCCCACCCCTCCTAAAAACAAGCATTCTATATGATATGATATGATATGATATGATATGATATTTAATAAAGATTTCAAAAACACATTTACAAATGTGACTGATCCGCTAATAGCACGGGCTAATCTAGGCGGATCAGTCATTTATATATAAGGAATTAAAAAAAAAATTAAATAAATAAATAAAAAGTCACTAAACTATTGCAATATTACTACAAGATATGCCTTAGATTACTATATTACTCTAACTGATTTACTACATTACGCTAACTGGCAGAGACAATTTTCATGTAGTTACAAGTTAAAGAAAAGGAAGAAAGAAATAGTACAAGCAAAGCAGACTGAAAAGTAGAAAAGGGAAAATTATGGTATACGTCTGTAAGCGAAGTATATAGCTATATGGCACAGTAATTACTGGTATTGAATTTCAATATTAGAGAATGGGCGTCAACATAATAGTCCTCAATCCCAAGTACAGTTAAAAGCAACTGATGAATTTTTCTTTTAAATGCTCTTTTCGTGAGCTTACGCCAGACGGGGTGTAGACAATTCCATAACCTTGTACCAAACGCAGAGAAAGACTTGAGTTTCACATGCAATCTAGATTTTTGTACATAAAAATTATCTGCGGAAGAGAAACGCGTATTATATGCATGAACGTCAGATGAATGAATAAAAAGTTCACGAATGTTCCTAGGTGTAGAACTAGTAGAAACATCATGCATTATGGTGGAAACCGTTTCAAAGTAGAGCATATTAACAGGTAGGATGTTCGAGGCAATAAAAAGAGGGATGGCATGAGATCTTTTAGTGGAAAAGAAAATCAGACGGAGGGTATTCAGTAAGGTAATAAAAATTCCTTTGCAAATTGAGTTTGGAGATGTTAAAAAGCAAAAAAATATATTGAGGTAGGTTTTTTTAAAACAATAATCTTTAATACTTTGTGTAAAAAAGAACCTGCAACGCTAGTTTGCATCTATAAATTTTTAAAACAAAACATTTCTTAACATCTTAGAGCAATACCTAAGGACAGATCTGTTTCCCCGTTTAACTGTAGGCTACTTAGTTATGGTTTAGAGCCACTAGAAATTGGTGGAGAAGCCTGGTGAATGCTATTTTGAATCAGTATCCGACATCAGACATATAGTGATTCAGATCATCACTTCATAATGAATGCAATTTCAGTTATCCAAAGCCTCCCATGAGACGGTTGGAAATCAGAAATTGTGTATCCTCTGGATATATGTATGCATCAAAAAAATTTATGAAAGAAAGATACATGGAAATCAATAAAAATATTTAGATGATATGCATTAAGGCCAATATATTTCTTTTGATCAGTTACTTCTTGACCTTACTATCGCAAAAAACTGCTTGCTGACATTAAGCTCATCAATCAATGCACCTACAGTGTTTTCAAAAAGAAATCCAGCTGCATTTCTGGCCAGCCAAGTTCAAGACTAAGCAACTTGATAATAAAATATTGGGCATGTGGTTGATATCACTATCAAGGTAATTAACAATGTAGTATGAGGATTTAAGGTAATGATTCACCAAAGAAAAAGTGCTGGAAATCCGTGTTAGCAATCTTAACTTGATTTTCTATTTTGCAAGAAAGGTAAGGACTAGTCTCACATTTCTCCATGTACATTTGAAATTGCACAACATACTTCCTCAAACATCAAAAATCCCATTACACATTAGTACCAAATGTCATCCAAACATACCACAAGATTGGTGTGACCAGCTATGAATAAAATTAATTGAAAGACTGCATGCAGGAAGGAAGTCCAAAGGATGTGTACATTAATGAGAAAGAGCTTACTTTAAGTTTAGTAATACTTTGTCATGCGAATACATCTAAGTTGATACAAAAAAAAAGTGCATGACTGGAGAATAATTGGGAGAAAGTAAATTCCCATACAAAGAATATTATCTAATACAGTAATAGCCCACGAATAAGAACCTGGGTTTTAAGAACCTGTTAGGCTAAAATTTTCATTTTAAGCCCCCTCCACATAAGAACCTATTAAGGCTAAGTTAGGTTCTTATCAGTGGGGTTGCTGTAAAAGTGTAAAGGTAGAAACTGCTGAATGAGTTTCTTTGTTATGTTTTGTTAAGGACATATACTGTACCTGCAGTGAACTGCCTATAGGCATTTCTCTATGGTACAAATAAATGATTTATACTGTATTATGAGATGATATTTATCATATATATAGTATATTCAGATAAAATTCATATGAAAATTTAAGAACCTATTTTAAGAACCTTGGTAGCCTAAATTTGCTTTCAGTACCATTTATATAAGAATCTATTTAGGCTAAATTAGAAAATTCTGGTTCTTATACGTGGGCTATTACTGTATTACACATTCTAAAAACTAAGAGGTGAAATTTAAACGTGGCCCAAAGCTAACCTAATCAAATTAAATCAAACATTTGTCTCTTACAAGTCACCCCTGCTTTGAGATTGACACTAAAAATAAAGAAGTAAAATTGAAATACAATCCAACGCTAACCTAATTAAATTACATACTTGTCACTCACAAGCTACATCTGATTTAAAATTGACACAAATAATGTAATAGATAGGACTTAAACCTGCTTAAAGAAGGTGCATGCATGATGTTCGATGGAACACCATTCCAGTCTGGTATGTAGCGATTATAAAAAGAAAAGCTGAAGGCCATATATATATATTTAGCCAGGCCAAGCCTAGAATCGGAGTTGCACACTCTCACCGAGCAACTTCGCATGGCTTTATTTGGGCCAGTTTAATTTGTGTCCAAAACAATTGAGCAGCAGCAGGGAAAACGAAAAGTTTTCGATAGCAAACGTTTGCAAAAAAAAATACAGACATTCGAGAGTCCTAACTACTTTCAGATGAAAGCGTAACGGAATTCAAAGCGGATTAAAAAAAAAACAAACACTACAAGCGAACAAAGTACGATGCGAGTGTTATGCTGGAAGAAGGAGAATGTGGAGAAATTAAACAAGACTAGCTTGTAATAATAATAGCTTGTACTGATTAGTCTAGAAAAATCGGTATTTATTTTGACATTAATGCCCGTAGAAAAGACAATAAAGGGTAAAAACTGATCGTTAAGAGCAGTCAACAGGAATTGACCGCGGTTCAGAAACAACAGAACAACAAACACAAGTATTACAAGAAAACAAAGCAGAATACGAATAACATTTCTTCGAAGATTCTTGGAGAAGGTGGAGAAATTAGACAAGTAACAAAAATTGCTTAGCAATTTTGACATAAATGTCCGTAGAAAAGACAAAAAAGAGGTCCACACCTGATCGTTTAGAGCAGTCAACAGGAATCGCTGAGGCAGCAATAACTCGGAACGCGACAGAGCTGAATAATAGCGCAATTTCCCACAAAATCTTTCCTTGGCTGACACAAAACGCTAAAGAGCTTTGATAGTTTTACTGGTATTACCATGTCTTCCGAAGAACCTTCTTCAATTAATGATTCTCAGTGGCAAAGCGTCATCCAGTTAACGAAGAAAGCGCTTGCCAAACCACACCAGCATTTCTCTCGCAGACCCGTCCAATATAAAATTTATCAAAGCCAGCCCCGCCTGTCAACCCATTTCGGTGTTTTTAACATCCAAACGCTGATTCTTACCGTTTCAAACAAATTAAGGCGACATGTTTATAGACGGCGAAACTTAATATCGTTGTTTACAGGCCGCTTTCGACGAAGATCTCTAAAACGTTTTTCAAATTTTGACAACTTTATGTCAGATTTTGAGACGTGCACATGCATATGCATTTGATCGGCTTTTTTTTAATCGAGTTTTAATGCTTAATTTTACGAGGACTCATTGTGATTATGTGTTATTAAGATAAGGGCAAAAGTTTCTTAACGCTGTTGAGGTACCAAGGTCGAAAAACAGTCAGCCAAGCCGAGTAAAAACACTCGTTAGCTTGCAAAGAAAACAACGTAACAAAAAAAAAACAAACAAACAAACAAACAAACAAACAATTCAACTACTTCTTTGCGTCCAAAACGAGTACAGATGATTGTTATTTATATCCATTGGAGAGAAAAATACAAGTTTCATCCCTGAACAAAAGTAACAACGATTAAACCAAATGTTAAGCTTCTATTTATTTAATTTACCTCACTGTCCTGCGTTGTGTTGTAGAGGTTTCTACCACTTGAAAATACGTAAGCTTCAGTAAGGTAAAAACAAGCATCCGCAAAAATAGCAAACAGTTTGTCCAAAGAAAGAGCTTTTTCCACAGAGTTTGAGCTACTAGTTCCTCCATTAACACAGGTGAACTGTTAAGTGACCTTTCTTAGTGAGATGCAAGATGCCGCGGTAAAGTGAAAGCCCTTGAAGCGTTGACTTATACTGATTTCAACCGCTTAATCCATCCAAGTTTGAAGCTTTTCTTGAGAAAAATCGCTCTTCCCTTCATCACTTGAAAAGTCACGTTCCGGAGTATCTTTTGACAAGTTCTTGATTTTTATGCTTTTTACGCGAATTTAAAGACAAACTTCGATCGAAGACGATGAAGTTGTTTTGCTCAAAATGAAGAAACCAAGTGAATGTGAAATTACGAGCCGCAGAAAGCGCGCGAAAAATTAAGCCTCGATTTGGTTTGGGTGTCCCACACCTGGCTTGAGCCTGCGATCAAATCGAAAGCAAGTACCTGGTCAGCGGTCAACTTCAAAAAAACAGCTGACCTCGATGAGGTCTCAACTTGAGCCCGCGATATGGTCACGTGACACTGGTCAGCGGATACCTTGTTTTGACAGGTGTCAATTGGTTATAAGATGGATGTCCAGTATCAAAGACTTACGCTGTAAACTAGCTGGTCAGCTGGGCCAGGTGGAGTATGGCCGCCATGTTGGATTATTAGTAATAGTAATTGGACCGAGTGGAGTACAATTCAGGGAGTAATCGCGCGAGTAATTTCAAAATCAGCCGAGCGCGAAGCGCGAGGCTGATTTGAAAATACGAGCGCGATTACTCCCTGAATTGTACGACACGAGGTCCAATTACTAATTAATCGTATCTATAACAAATTTCGAGGTCCAATTAATAATTAATCGTATCTATAACAAATTTCGGAATTAAAAATTTCTTTTGGGAAAGTCTTTTGAGCGAAAACGTCTGTAGCGCTTTCCATATGTTTTGAAAACTGCAGGAAACGTTTGCAAAGGAAGCTATTAAAGCGCGCGTAATTGACGTGAAAATCACGTGGGTATCCAATTACAGGTGTCCAATTACAAAAAGTTCAAATTGGATACCTGTAATTGGACACCCACGTGATCGCGCGTCGATTACGTGACAAATAGGCGCGCGGAGAACCAATCACGATCGAGAATTTTGTTATAGATACGATTATGATTATTATTAGGATATTATTAGTTATTGGGCAACTCCACCGTCGTCGTCGTCGTCGTCGTCGTCGTGCGGGCCCACGAGCAATACCGCTAGCCATTTTTACCATGAGAAAAGCAGTTGACGGGTTTCTATAGGTATGGTGCTCCGCTTCGCGGCCCTTCGGGCCGCTGGAGCTCCGCTAAGAAGAGTAAAGGGAGGAAACCGATTTAGGCTCAATTTTTCGATTCCCTGTAACTAACACGAAATTCAATGAAAAGGCCTCATTTTTCGTATAAGGTTTGGAATTTTCACTTTTTAGCCAAATTGAACAAGAATTCTGTTGAAACGGTCGGAAAACTAACATTTTTGGCAAAGGAGATTTACGGCCTTATCACACCGCTTTCGTTCAATGTGCACCGCAACAACTGGTGACGGAAATGACGTATAGTGTGTTGTGACCTCGAAGAATAAAGGTGTTGGAAGTACTCGCTGGCGGTCTCTATTTGTGTTTCGGGGTTCTACAGTAAGCGACAAGGATCGTTCTTTTTCACTCGCGGTTTCGTGGAGGTATTTGTCGAGATTTTTCTCTTTTCAACGGCGGTTTATAAGCGGCGGCGAGATAAGCGGAGCTAACGCTAGTGGTTCAACCAGCGAGTCGGGAGGTGTTGGAAGCGTTTCTGTTTCCCTTGGTGTCGGTTCGTTAGAAGTACTGGTTTCGCAGACACTTGAAGACTACTTCGTTCCAAGGGCAAACGTTCCGTTTGAGAGGCACATGTTTCTGCAGATTGCACAGGAAATCAGTGAAACTGTTGATCAGTTTGTTTGTCGGCTTCGTCAGCCTTCGGTTAGCCGTGACTTCGGTGCCCGGGCTTCGGTAATAGAGAAGACCACTATATTCGAGATCATGTCATAGACAAGTGAACATTCGACACATATGCGTCGGACGTTTTCAGAAAAGGAGAATACTTTGATGCTCGAAGGTTTGCTGAGAATTGTCGAAGCGTGAGAATTGTTCTAATTATTAGTTAGCTATCGTTTGAAGGGTATATGTTGTGACCTCGTAGAATAAACGTGTTGTTAGTATTTGCTGGCTATCTAGTCTGTCTAGCTCAATTTGTGTTTGCCTGGTGGACGATTTCGATTTTTTTTTTTTTGCCTTCGGTGGGTTTTCTGTGAGTGGAGCTGACCTTTTGAAAGACAAATTTGCTATGTTTTTATCCTTCCCCAACGGGAGATTACTCTCCCTTTTCCGGTCACTATCCACTTCCGTCACCAGCTATTGCGGTTCACATCGAACTAGTCACGTGACGCTTGTTTCCTCCCTTTACTCTTCTTGTACTCGGCACATCGTGCCTCGTTCGGAAAGCATCGCTTTCCGATTTCCGAAGATTATTCGTTGCCCTTCGGGCAAATATCATATACGCCTTCGGCCAGCGTCAGTTCAACGCGGTATATGCAGGTAAACATGGCGGAAAGCCATACCGGAGAGACAAGATCGGGGGATATAGAAGGATATGGAAGCAGAAAACATTCACAAATCAGAAGGATTTCATTTCGACAAGTTTTATCGTACAAAGTAAACATATTTTGGAATTAACGAGGTGAGACTTTGTCGTGTACGATCGAACAGAACTCCTCTGCACCCTGTGTGTGAGTGAGTCTTGAGCGTCTGTTTTTGGTTCTATAACAAAACGCATTCCGCAGATAAAGCATTCCCGCCTTTATTCTTGCATTTCTTGAGAATCGAAAAAGCTGGCCGATGCAATTTCACTCTCTTTCTTTATTCGGATTCTTCATTAATTATTAATAAAGAAAACAAATTCCAATTTCACGTCACATGCAGAACTCATCTGCGAGAAGAGACTGCCAGTATTTCCGAGGAAAACCAACCAATGAAATCATGAGTTTGACAAGGATTTGCCGGACAGCTTTAAATTTGTGTCTGGTTATGTATTGTGGATAAAACATTTGATGGAAATTATCCAAAGTGTGTCGCTTAAATTTTCATCATTTTCAAAGTTTGCTCTGTAACTCAAGACTGAAAACTACGGAATGTACAAAGCGTTGACAGAATAATCGGCGTAGTTGTTTTCGTAATAGTCGTAGTCAAGTTGTTTCTTTAGCCCTACAATATGGTTCATCCATTATTACAGATCGCAAAATCGCCTGCTTGATTCAAACCCCTCGGTAGAACATATTATAATTTAGGTTACACCTTGGTTCCCTGCCGAGCCAGACACTTCAGGGACTGCGCAGGGGGAGGGGCCGCGGGTCCAGGGCCCCCCTCCCTACCCCCCCCCCCCCCCCCCCCCCCCACTTTTTGCGGAAAAAATATTAAATTAAGTAAAAGACATATCCAAAAAATTACTTTCACGGGATAATAGTGCTTCGCTTAAGGTGGCGGACCTGGCGCGAAAACATCCACATTTATGATTGGTTCCTATCGGTCCTGTCTGATGGAATAAATTTTAAAACCACTATTCTTAGAATTCATACACTTAGTTGTAGTCTTTTGTTGGTGATCAAAATGGGGTTGACAAACCAACGCGACTCCTGCTGTGTGCTCATTGTGTTGTTCACGGCCTTTATAGTTTGCTTTAACAAGCATATCTTAAAGCGATTTTCGTTTTTTATAAGAAATCAAGGGAAGTTTCTTTAATATCTCTCTGAGTAATGGTTGTTCTTGTATTTAACAATTATTCACCGAAGTGGAGGTGAATAGTGGTAGATATTTACCGAGCCGCGAAGCGGCGGGGTAAATATCCACCACTTTCACCGACACTGAGGTGAATAATTGTTTTAGTATATACCACACAAGCTGAATAATTAGTGGGCCAAAACGTTTCTTTGTGTGTGACAATATACCGAGAAGCGGTCGGAAATTGCAAAATCTCATGCGCCGGCCGCTCGGAGGTGAATAGTACTTGCTATTCACCACCGAGTTAACCAATCACTATTCACTTGTGTGATATATACTAATAGATGCTATTTGACCATTAGTATGATTTTCAAACATGGTAACGATGGCTCAAATTGCGTTACGAAGGGTGGAAGCGCCTTGTGCGTTCTGTTTCTGTGTTAGAGTTGTTTTTCTGTCGGCATAGTAAACTTCTGAGAGTATCTGTTCCACAATTTTCTTAGGGTAACTTCTAGACATAAGACGTGTTTTAAAGTACGTGTTCTATTTTGTCTGTGAAAGTAACTCTTGAAGAGTTACTCAAGAAAGGCTCAAAGAAAAGACTTAAGAAAGGTTCATTAATCTTGGAGTACTAAACACTTAAAAAGACAGAACAGACAACCTTTGCCTTACTGACGTGGCAAATGAGTTTTGGTTGTAACGACAATCGAAAAAGGAATTTCCGGTACATTCAGAGAATCTGATTTCGTGACAGTAAGCGAATAAATGAACCAAAGTTATGATTGTACTCTACCTTTGTTCACAGATTTCGTTTATGTGATTACAAAGTTTATTTTGTCACTAACCCGTTTCTCTAAATGCTTGAATCGAGTTGAAAAGTGTAGAAAAAGGTATCACCTGATTTTTTGAGTTAATAAAATATAACCCAACGACAAGTTCCGGTGGATATCTGTTCAGTGGAGGGTAATCCGCCTTGGGCTTTCCGCGTCGATTTAAGAGTGCACTCGGATTTCGTAACTAAAACGTGGCCTAAAAGATTCGCAGTTGGGAAATCATAGCCCCTGAGGTTTTCGAAAAGGCCGTAATTCAGGTAATTGCTGTTTTTGGCAGTCAAAAACGTCAGCTAGCATTTTCGGAAAGAAAATAGTTCCCTAGAAAGTTCGTAGAAAGTTCACTCCAGCTTGCATTTTCTCAAGGGAAGATTTTGTTCCCTAACATTTTCGGGCAATTAAAATTTCAGCTAGGGAATCCGAACAGATGAACTTATTCTAGCTTACGAAAACATCACCTTAAATGGACTTCAAACACCATAAGGTACTTCAAAATGCATTTCTGCAGCTTTTGCTTGATTTGGCTGGTTGAGTGCTCCTGTTATTAATTAAACGGAATTATATGCGTTGTAATTATTTTTAGAGTTAGACCCCTCCCTTCACTTGAAAATGCGGGAGCAAATGGAATGAGCGGAAGGAATGTCCATCGACATAACTGAGCACCCAGACATAATAGCGACAGTCAATATGGCTTAAATCAATCGTTCGAATTTTACTTCAGTGCTTTCGTACGCTTTTGATTCCATTCGTTTTGTCCGTTGTAAAACAAAATATTCAAATCGCGTCTTCACTTTATTTTAAGCTTTGATATAGAGCTTTTACAAACTCGCCTTTAAACACGACAAGCAATCCACCTTGTCACGTCAAATCTATCTGCCTCAGATCGAAGGCTTTCGTGGTTTCCTGAGAGTCATCAAGTCAAAAAGACTTGCTTTCGAAGTGGGTAAGGCAGGTACCACACACAGCTGCTGTAATCGTAATATGGACCTCCGACGATTTTCATAGTCAAAAGATTTTAAATCTTCGACAGCCTCTGCAAAATATAGTTCACTTATTTCGTCTGCTGTACTTCAAGCAAAATAATTTTGAACAAATCTCGACGCACAAAATGTGCAAATAAGCGGGAGTGATGTTTTCGTTGTATGCAAATGTTTGACGTCTGCTCGCAATAGACCTTTTTAGCTTGTAGATTTTGTTTTCCCAATGTAGACCATGCGATGTTACCCTAGAGAATTATTTCTTTGAAATTTCGCCTTATTCACGTGCGTATGTACGCATAATTTACGAAAAGACAAGAGGCAAATCCTCTTAGAGTCCAGTCTCCGCGCGCGTTTCACGCCTAACGAGGGGCCGTAATATTTCAACGTGTATATCTTTATTTTAATGAAGGCTATTCAAAATAAAAAGATAATAAATTGCTTCCTCCACGAGCTGAGAATAAACGTTTCAATTAGAGATAATGTGTTTGGTCTTGCATTATATGATCAGCTGTACGAAAAAGGAAAGACTGTTTACCTTTCACCCGAGGGCAATCAATTTGCACTTTTCTGTGAATGAAAATGACGGCGTGATGGAGAATTATTAACATAGCTCTTTCGTTTTCTAAGACAGGAAGTCGAAAATTGGTTTGCTAACTATTGAGAGGATGTAAAATATATAACAAAAGAAGACATAGAGAAACAGAAGGCGGTTAACTTGGCCGAAATCTCACATTAAGGGGGTCTTCGACTCAAGACCATCTTTTT
>JAEMWC010000409.1:40000-42500 GCA_016490735.1 Pachyseris speciosa
GCGACGCTGGCCTGGCTTTCGGTTGGCAACTTCTTCAGCGGAGGTCGGTGGTACCCAGGATTATACTCCGCCATCCATGACCTTTAATATTTCTTGATTTTGAATCGACCGTGGCAGTGGTACTTAACATTTTCACAAGTTGATTTTTTGCAACTACCTCAACAAAACTGAGAGATGTTTATCCACGATGAAGCGCTCAAGAGAATGCATGCACGTCTGTTGCGGTTTTATTTGAGATAAGGCAGGTATTGAATGTGTCACGTACTCGCTGAGTGAATGGAGGTTTCAAACCTTGAAAGTAAACTAGACTTAAACTTCAATCTTAAAAAGCACTTATAATCTCAAGTTTTTTACATACAGAGAAGATTTGGGTGACTTTTACACTGAATGCTTCCAATCCGGTGTTCACGAGCGGAGACAAAAAAAATATTTCTTGTATCCGGTCTTTTTTTTTTTTTTTTGAACTAACCAAAACTATGCTGACGTAACCCTGTGGCTAACCGAGTAACGACTTTCTGAGCACTGCGCCAAAAATGATGTCTTCAGAAGCTGAGAGCCTTTGTGTTGCAAGGCAGGACTACTGTTTGAAAGCAAAGTAAAAGTCATGGGCACATCAGTTTTCGCGACAGGATTTAATGAAGTCAGACGAAAGATCAAGTAAGTGGAAATGTGGTAGGAAACGTCAGGTCTACATGTTTTGATCACTACAAGGCTCGCGATCTTCACTAGGCTGAGTGAGCGGCGGAAATCGAAGGTACTACGGTTATCACTGTTATTAGCCATTGCAAATGTAAACTTTCGAAATTCAGTGTTCTAATTCAGTGTAGTATGAATTTTTAAAAGTCACTCTTAAATGAAATCTAACTGTTTCTTATGCATTAGGCTTCATTTCAGCAGAATGCAGTTTGAATAAATGTCTTTGAACATCACGCAACAAATGCTTGATTTTGTCTGTTGCGACTGCGCCAGAGACCCTGTAGAAAAGCGAAGTTTGTGTCATTAGGGTGCACAGGCCGTAATGAGTTCAAATTGGACATCTCGTAGATTTTGTTATATAATTTACATAAAATGGCATGAAGAGCTCTGTCCTAATAATAATCCCGTAAAACGTCGCCGGCCAAATGATTTCACCAATTGAACGGAACCTTGTTCCCAGCGGTGAGTATTATCATACTGTTTCTAATTTAAGCAGAGTCAAGGATTTGCAATTCGGACCTTTATTTTCAGAATGAATACAGCGCTAAGTTATTGATGAATTCAGGTGATTCCAAACTTATGATCGTTGCGGAATTCTGAACAAAGAGCTCGACAACGAGAAATTTTTCATGCAAGATTTCAGCGGAGTAAAAAGTATAAGGGTCCGAATTTCGGAGCCTTGCTTTCTGAACAGAGATAACAGGACATTTTTCACGATTTTAGCGGAGTAAAAAGCAGGGGTCCGAATTTCGGACCCTTGCGTTTTGAACCCGAGACAACAGGCTATTTTTTTACGATTTCAGCAGAGTAAAAAGCAAGGGTCCGAATTTCGGACCCTTGCTTTTTGAACACAGATATCAAGATACTTTTTGAATTCAGACAACAAGAGTTTTTTCATGATTTCAGCGGAGTCAAAATCAAGCCATCCGAAATTCGGTGCCTTGCCTCCCAAATAAAAAGAGCAATGTGCAGGTTGTCTATATATTGTTGATTTTTGAGGAACAAATTTGCCTATCCGCAAAAAATAGAAAAAGTTGAATGCAGCAAAACTATATTTTGTTGATGTCCACCAGTTTTAACAACTTCCAATGACAAGAAAGTGGTAAAAAATTGTTGTCCTCAAAAATAAGAAAAAGCAAGTCATACTTTTTTACCTCTTATTCCACCAAAATCGTGAAATAACGCTTATTTTCTCAACATAAAAAGGGTCCTACGATAATTCCCATGAAATTTATGGTTTTTAGCGGAGTGATTACGCTTAAAAGGGTCAAAATTATAATATTCTGCGGAATTCTCTATTTTGGAAAAACTGAAAATAGTTTGGAAAGCGTTATTCACTGGAAATTATCCAAAGTGTGTCGATTAAATTTTCATCATTTCAAAGTTTGCTTCGTAACTCAAGACTGAAAACTACGAAATGCACAAAGCGTTGACCGAATAATCGTTGTTATTTTCGTAATAATCGTGTAAAGTTGTTTCTTTAGTCTTACAATATGGTTCATCCAATTATTAAAGATCGCAAAATCGCCTGCTTGATTCAAACCCTTGGTAGAACATGTTATATTTTAGGGAACATCTGGTTTCCCTGCTAGCCAGACAATTAGATACCGTTCAAACCGGCTCATCCACAATACCGTCACTTTTTTAATAGCTTTTAAAAACCGACAATATCATTAGTGTCATGTAGCTAATGGGGCCAAAACATTACCGTTTAGCATTGAGTAAGAGGCATGCTACAGACGCTTTGCTGAAGGCATTTCAATTATTAATTCCTCTGGGAAGTCAAATTTAGATAAAATCAGTA
>JAEMWC010000409.1:47500-67500 GCA_016490735.1 Pachyseris speciosa
ATGGCACAAAACTGGTAAGACACAACCCCACGACGATGGCCACAGTCCGGGCAGCTTTCATTTCACGCTTCGTGGCAAGTTTACTTACTTGTAAGCGATCTTCTTCTTTGCTTATTTGTTTTTGCTGCTTACAAGCCATATTGAAGATGTAACAGTAGGAAACCATGGTGACCGCTATGGGTACGACCAGTAGTGCTATCGTCAAGAAAATCAGGTAGGCTCTGATAGCATTTGAACGCAAAGTGAAGGGTTCTTTCTCGGGAAGATCGAAGCAGGGTGTCATCGCCCTCAAAAATGCAGTAAGCGTTCTGTCTCCGTATGCATTCAGCGGCTGAGGAAAAATCATTGATACTGCGATGCCCCAAAACCAAACAACAATAGAAGCGCGCAGTGCTCGGCGATTGGTCACTATAGTGGGGTACCTCAAAGCGTACTTGACGGCGATGAAACGGTCCACACTGATCAAAGCGAGGTGGAGAATAATGACGGAATTGAACGTGAGGCTTAGCATCGACGTCACAGAACATAGTAAGCGAGAAGGCAGTTTGGGGCCCAGGATATTAGTGATATGCAGCGTAAAGACAAGAACCATAAAGGTATCCGCGATTGACAAGCTCACCAAAATAATGTTAGACGTTACCCGTCGCAGCGTCGAAAATTTGCAAAACGCTCTCATGACGAGAACATTGCCGAAAATGGTGCCGACTGCTAAAATGGCGTACACACAAACGAAGAAGACCTTCATCCTAAACTTAAGCTGTTCTTCGACTTCGTTGCGATCGGCTGAGCAAGCATTGCTAGAAGATCTAGAGTCATTCATTTCGAAAGCGTTGATGGTCCCTTCCATGTTTGAAAATGTTCCGTTGTCTGTACCTTCCATCGTTGAATGCCAACGACTTGAAATCGTGCCGGAAATATTACACAGTTTTCTGTTTATTCTATGACGATGTTATCTTTAAAGCGAATAGCAACAGAACTAGTCTTTGTGCGAGAGGACTGCGCGTTGTCGAAGTCCCTGAAGGTTTCCTCAAACTCGAGAAACGTATCTTTACTCTTCCCTCCTCGTATGACTATAAGTAATAAACAATGAAAGTGTTCCAGTGTTCACTTTCTTGCCTTCCTTGTGCATTTCGATGACAAGTGAAACTGAAGTGCTGTGCAAAGAAATGAAATATAAGACTTGTGACTTTCCAAGGTTTAGGGAAATATTACACAGTTTTATATATTAGTAATCTTACACACCCTTGCGAAACAGGTTCCAAAGCCATCATCTGACCTTGACGTCAGCAGCGCGTTTAGTGGATGCATCAGTTGTTATAGTTCCGCTGACAGCGACTTTATGTTATTCAAAATTATTTACATTTGAAAGGCAAACATCTTGTCAGATTGTAATATACCGTATACCTGCGGCTCAGGTTTTTGTGTCGTTGATGTTTTCTAATAACCCTATATTTGGAATGATTATATGGGTAGGTCAGAAATAATATGGAAGATTAAACCCGAAAACTAGATGTACAAATGACTGCTATGTTTGGCACCCGTCGAGAAAAATCAATTAAACAAATATTTGAATCCCTGTTGGAGCTCCCAGCCTCTGCTGTTGAAATCCTGAATTTTCATATCTTAATATATATATATATATATATATATATATATATATATATATATATATATACACACTATCACAAAAGTAGATAACCCACATGTTTTGTTCCACACCTATATTTCGACCACATAAAGTGGTCTTCATCAGGGTAAAATTACAGTTACCACCGCACGCGTCATACTACTTTTAAAAGTGTAAACTTAAACAGCCTCGCGCGCGCGCATCAACAAACGATCTCCTCCCCGCGCGCATAATGCCATTATAAACCATCAACAAATTACGTGCGTCTGGAACGCCTGTTCTGACCGAAGAAAAAGTCATTGTCATTAAGACCATAAGGACTCAAAGTATTAAGCTTATATGCCCATTGGCCCTCCTTATCCCTCAGCTCCTCTTCCCCATTGACCCTGTCTATCAACTGAATGTTCATATCATCCAAACCGCTATGTCCATCACTCCAAAAGTGTTTATACAGTAGGTCGTCATTCTCCCGCTGTGCCTCATTCAATCTTGCATGGCGTCTTATTCTGGATTTATGGAGAGAATGACGACCTACTGTATAAACACTTTTGGAGTGATGGACATAGCGGTTTGGATGATATGAACATTCAGTTGATAGACAGGGTCAATGGGGAAGAGGAGCTGAGGGATAAGGAGGGCCAATGGGCATATAAGCTTAATACTTTGAGTCCTTATGGTCTTAATGACAATGACTTTTTCTTCGGTCAGAACAGGCGTTCCAGACGCACGTAATTTGTTGATGGTTTATAATGGCATTATGCGCGCGGGAGGAGATCGTTTGTTGATGCGCGCGCGCGAGGCTGTTTAAGTTTACACTTTTAAAAGTAGTATGACGCGTGCGGTGGTAACTGTAATTTTACCCTGATGAAGACCACTTTATGTGGTCGAAATATAGGTGTGGAACAAAACATGTGGGTTATCTTCATTTGTGATAGTGTATGTTTCTTCATGAAGATTAACTGTTTGTGACTGATGCTTGTGAAGAGTTATATATATATATATATATATATATATATATATATATATATATATATATATATATATATATAATAATGTCAAAAACATCCACTGTCGTGGTTGTGTCTCCAGACGAATTAAAATAATAGCCAAGAACTGGAAAATACGACTTTGCCAATATTTCGTCTTTATTAAAAGACTTCATCAGGGCAACTGATGTGAAAGCGGTTAAAACCGTTATAAGATATACGCTAGCTGATGTGAGACGCTAATACGAGACTTAAAGCTGCTCGCGCGCTGTAAAGCGCGCGCGTTACATATAAGTGAAGCAATGAGAGCGATATTAAAATAAATCCTTTCGAGGATTCCTACTACAGAAAAAATCATCACTATTAAGACCCAGTGGATAAATACATCGAAGACGGTATGCCCACTGGGCCTCCCTATCCCTAAGATATTCCTCACTTGAACACTTGTCTATTAACTGTATTCTAACATCACTCAAACCATGATGGTCTGCCTGATTGAAATGCCTGTATATAACATCGTCTTTAAGTTTATTCTCAGAGGATAGTCCTCTGTGTGCATTAATCCTAGACTTGTGGTTATTAAATCTAGTCCTAAATTTGTTAATAGTAGATCCCACATACTGCATTTGACACACTGCACAAGACAATAGGTACACTACGTGGTCTGAATTACAATCCAGCTTAAAATTAATCACAAAATCTCTCCCAGTAACTCTACTTTTGAAACAAATGCCCTCATCCAAGAAATCACAAACCCTGCATCGTCTATCCCCACATTTACCACAACCCTTAACAGTAACTGGTGTCTTAAGTTCGGAATGTACCAGAATGTCCTTAAGGCATTTAGGCCGCCGGAAAGCCACCATGGGCACCTGTTCCAAGGCCAGCTGGCAACGCCTAGAAGATTGCAAAACAGGATGAAGCCTGTGTAATATTTTAGAAATACAAGGAGTGCCGGATGAAATGTGACCACAAAAGGAATACGTTTATTACAAGCAGGCTGCTTATCCCTAAGGGTTTGTTCCCTGGGAATCCTACGCGCTCGATCTATTTGCCCCTCCACATGCTCCCTGTTATAACCCCTTTTAACCAAGTAACTGCACAATTCCTCAGCCCGTTTATCAAACAAAGCATCCGTGGAACATATACGTCTTATTCTAAGGGCCTGACCATAAGGGATACCTTTCTTACATGAATTAGGGTGACAAGAGGAATGAAACAAATATTGGTGTTTGTCCGTAGGCTTACTATATAAATCTGTGGAAATTACCCCTCGTTTAACAAGACACTAACATCTAAAAAGTTGACTTGCTCAGACGACCAGCTAAAAGTGAATTTAATATTTATATATATATTTTACTTTACTTAGAGTACATTCGGTAGAAACTTAACTGCTAATAATCTAGCGTCTTTTAAATGAAAGGTCTGTATTCGTAATAATCAATTACTTATTTTTATTTTTGTATTTTAATGCAATGAAATTGTCTTAAACTGTTTAAATGCAAATTATCATGGTTTTAAGGATATAAATGTTCCTGTGTCGCTAGAAGAAACAAGGAGTATAACTTATTACCAGTCTTCTATCTATTAAGGTGCAATTACTTTTTGCAAATAGACGACTTCAGGGTGGTAAACAAGCGGGTGTCTGGCGCATGAGTCTGCATGGTCTTCTGTTTACACTGAAGCACCGTGTTATTGTTATGTTTGTAACACGCAAGTGTGAAAGAAAATAAATTCAACTCCCAGTGGAAAATTAAATAAAGTATTCAGTCACCAATTGTCGTCCAAAACATGTTTGGGTCTCGCGAAGGCCCCGTCTTGCCAATTTATTGCGCAAGCCTGTTTCGAATTCCAGATTTCTTTTGAAAGATTAGCAAAGTCTCTAACTTGTAAATGAAATCTAAGACTGGCCGTCTGCGCGAATTGTCGAATGAACAATTTGCTGATTGCCTCCCCCTTAACTCTGACGGATTAGAGTTCGAGACATGTTCGAATGTTATTTTAAAGCATATTTTGGCCAAATTAACCGTGTGCCGTTTCTTTTAGTCCTCTTTTTTTTTTAATGCATTTTACATCCGTTCATAACTAGCAGGCTGATCTTTATTTATTTATTCATTTATTTACCATCTTCAAAATATACACAAGTGTGACATCTGAGTTAGTGGCGAGGAGACCTCAGGAAACCGCAAGGCTTATGTGAGAGGGCACCTTGAAGGACAATATTAGATTGAAATTTCGTGCTGTGTGATGTGCGGCATTGAAATTGGAAAATGAGTTATAAACTACTCCCCTGTCACATTATGCCATTTCAGAGTTGTAGGTATGAAACTAATTTCACTCCTTCGCTCCTTCGATCCCTGTTCTCCTCAAAGCTAATTTTTTGTTTTCGCTGGAAGAACTGTTTGTTGATAATTTTATGTTTGTTAGTTAATAGTTGTGTTCAGTAAGCGAAGTAATGCTGAGATCGGCTTTTAATTTGCATATATGTGGTGGTAGCCGTTTTCCCACCCTCGTAGACCTCTGGGAACGAGGTAGCCATTTTCCGAGTTAAAGGAACTATATTAACGTTTCTCCATCAAGCCGCCAATTTTCTTCAGCAAAACGTCATTCATAAAGGAGTGTAAATTGATTGTTCGATGACAGGTAAACTCTGCTTATTTTCCTTTTGCGCACAGCTGATCATTCAATGGAAAACCAAAAACATTTACTCCGCCTTATGTGTATTTTTAAGTCGTGGAGAAACCGCGTTAACTCCGACAAGCCTTAGTTGAAAAGCAATTACATATATATTAAAAAATTACGAATACTTCAAATTCGGTTTCATATGTTGTGTGTCCTTTTTAGCTCATGGATGACGTAGTCATGCCATGAGGTATAGGAGGCACTTTGATGTCACTCACTCACTCACTCACTCACTCATTCTCACACCCACTCACTCGACTCTGATTGATTTATTCATTAAACTTGGATGAAACTTTTCCTCTGTCCCCTAGCAAGTATTGTATTTGTCCCCGCAGTCCTCTTTGCTCAAGGTTTGCAAGTTTCAGGGGGTAGTAAAAATGCGTAGATTCTTGCTCGACTGTTTATGTATCATGAAGTGAATGCGACTAATGGCGTCGATCAGAGCATGTGAAGATTGTAAAGCGGATGATTTTTCGTCCGATCCTCTGAAATATACCTTTGTGGAGTTGGAAAGCGAAAAGCTAATACGATTAAGCACGCAAGTTGCAAGAACTGAAGATGGAAATCGACGAAAATTGCTGTTGATATCTTAAAAGCGATGATGAAATTGCTTTTCCTATCGACGATTTTTCTTGTCACCCGAAGGAAGAATGCAGCAGGGAGGAATGAATGTCTTAATGATCCGAAAACAAGTTATTTCGATGCCACTAGCACTGAAGGGCACGGTTGGAGTTCAAGACAAGAGAACAGTGAGAAAACAACGCCAAAATCATATGTTTATATAACAAAACTAGGGATGCTATGGCCTCCGAGTGTTTGGAAATAAATTTTCCTGCGACCGAAAGCAGGGAAATAATACAGTTCCTATCCTCAGGCGCTTAAGGCAAGGACTAAAAACAACTATTATAGATTCGTTTGAGCAAAGGATTGGAACATTCAGCAATGGACTGAATACCCGTCGGATGATGAGTACTGGGTGTTGTTCTGATATCAGGTTAAAGCTTAGATCTTCTGTTTGACAAAGTGAACATACAACGTTGCAATCGTTACACTGAATCCACGTAAACAAAGTAACCAGCAGAGCTTTTCTACCAAAAAACCCGTATTTAGACATGCAACACTGTGACATTTGTTTTGGGAGAAAAATATGATCGATTTTACTGCTTAAACTAAGACAGGTACGTATTGAATTCTTATTTATCGAAGATGGGATCAATTACCCATGATTACTGAAATGTCTGAAATAGCTTTCCAAGTCGAAGGCATATTACAATGGAGACTATTTTTACTCAATGGTGTCTAAATGAAAGCCGCGTAATCTGAAATCTAGCCCCCAAAACACCGATCTTGCTCAGAAAATCTGTATCATTTGGCTTAAATAAACGATCAGTATATAAAAAAAATATTTTTGAAAGTAATTCAATATTGTGGCAAAAACAGTTACCATGCTGTAACTTTCGGGGTGTCACACAACGCTCTCTTTGATGGGAGGTTGCGTGCTGGCGAGAAGTCATCACAACCTGTCTAGTTTGAAGACTCTGGGGAAGAGATTGCATTACTTGTCAAGTATAGATCGCAATTAGGTTAGCATGATGCATCCATGAGCTGGCTCAGAGGAGCCTTTGATTAAATATATAGCTTCATCTGTTTTGGAATGGACGATCCTCTGATTGGAACGCGCATGCGCAATTTATTTTCACGACTGATAAGATGGGAAGACTGCAATGCATTGCCTGATCTAAAATTTTTGCGGATTATATTGGTGATTACAAGATCCGGAAAAACATGGATCTAACAAAATTTATCAGCGACATAAAAATGAGAAGAAAAGTATCGCCAACTAACACACAAAAGAACTCAGTTTCATGTGAACCCGAATTCCAATGAAGGCACTAGAAGTTTCCTCGGTTGATTTCGTTTATTAAGAAATGGCTTGGACCGGTTAGTCACGGGAGGAGAAGACTTAGTTACACCGCTCTTAAGTGCACTCCTCTGAGTTACGGAAGTCTGGTGGCCACCGTTTCAAACAAAGATGGGAAAGTGAGTATGAGGGAAGGAGGGAGGGTGGGAGGAGGGAAAAAGGGAGGCATTAGCGTGGAGCAGCGTTGTAGAGTGGTTAGGGCGCTGTAAGTAAGTAAGCTGAACCTGTAATCCGGTGGTTCCGGGTTCCATGCAGTCCTGCTCTGACTACTAACTGGTGTTGTTTCATGGTAGTCTCGAGTTCAACTCCTTGGCCACGCTTGTAAAATAGCCAACTGGTCTGCCTCCTACCAGTTGGGATTCTTAATCTGTTATGTTCTGTTTGAAATATTTGTTTCTTTATCATTTATCCCTGAAAAGCCCCTGACGAGGAGAGGAAAATTAAGTATATTATATTATTACTAAACGCGACCAGAAAGAGTTGGAGCACAGATAAAACAGGCGTAGTAGGAAAGGACAATGAAAATATTGGGAAAAAGCTGGTGATGCGGTTGAAACCTGTTCCTTGCGAAATTCGAATCAGCGCCATCGTATAGTACTTGCTGTACTGCGCCTTTCACTTGGGAAAGCTGCTAAATATCGAGGGAGGTTTAGTATAAATGAACGGTGCACGTATTATTACATATTATTGCCTCTGAAAATCCCTCCTAGGGGAAGTGGTTATAAAGACAACAACAACAACAACAACAATAACAACATTATATTTCATTCTAGAAGTTGGAAAAGAAAAGGAAGAAGAATGTACAATGTTACAATGTTGGTACGGAATGCACTGAATTTTCATTCGCAACATTCTGTTCATTCTGCCTCTGGGAGTAGAATGGATGGAATGGCGTTCTGTCCGTTCCGGTATAGAAATGCGCAATAAAAAGGAAAAACGCACGCGTTTTACATTCTGGCCATTCTCATTCCAGAATTGTGAACAAAAAAACGCGCCCTAAGTTTGGCGGATAAAAACAATCGCAATTGTTATATAATTATATTTCTCTTACTTTTTATTAGATTTTATTATTGTAACGATTAATCTAATTCAGCCTTTGGCTGCGATTTTGATCAGAATAAAGTATCTATCTATCTATCTATCTATCTATCTATCTATCTATCTATCTATCTATCTATCTAATTGTTGTTGTTGTTTTTGTTGCAAACGAACTGCCCGTGGCGCACAAATTCACCAGAATTACGTTGGACGCCGTTCGCAGGATGGAAAATTTATAAAACGCTCGTAAAGATAGTTATTTTTATCAAAATTACTTTAATGTCAGCTATTTTGTTTTGTGTCTTTATTGGCAAAGTCGAGCTCGTATAATCACTTACACCAACTCTCTTCGTCACAGAAATCTGGCAATGGTGTCATATGTGTGGATCGATCTTTCTGAAAAAAAAAATAATAATAAAAACAAAACAAAACAAAATGGCTGGTAATCATGTGCTTATTTTATTGATACTCGATAAGAAATGACTTCAGATATAAAAAAAAGAAGGGAAACTGATCATGACAAACAGGTGAAGTTTTGCTTTGTCGCTCAGTTATCAACGTGTTGTAAGCAAATTGATTGATTGCTAGTTTCATTTAGCTAATATAAGCTTAATCGTCGTGAACTTGGATAGTAACAAATCAGCCCCCATGGCGTGACTAATACACCTTATTCCAAAATGGCGGCCAATTTATTATTCTTTGTTTGCATGTTAATTAGCCCTCTTTGCCTCGTCAACATGTACGAAATACAAAAGAATTTTGAAGTGAAAATGAGGCAAAGAGGACTAATTTACATGCAAACAAAAAGAATAATAAATTGGCCGCCATTTTGGAATAAGGTGTATTATTGCTTGATAAGATGTCTATTTGCGTGGCAATATATCTATTTATCTGATACAAATTTGAAAAAGAAAAAATCTAAACATAACAGCAATTGAGCTTACTGAGAGGCTAAAATCCCTGAAACCGATTTTAAAAATTCATAGCTCAGAGAACTACAAACTCATTGATAGGTTCGATTGCCAATAAAAAACGTCTAAGTTCGCGATCGTCACGTGCATGAGGTTTGATACCCAATAAAACCCAGATGAAAATCACGCACATTTTAGATCAGATATCCAAAAATGTATCGTGGTTTTCATCTGTGTTGCCGTTGGACATCAAGATTCACGCATAAAAAGAAAGCAAATTAAATACATATTAAAAGAGGTCTCTTAAAACATAAAACTGTAAAAACGAACGATAAAATCCGACGTTTCGGAGTAGTCATGACTCCATTATCAAGGAAAATATAAACGAGATCATGCAAATTACAGCACTTAAAGCGATTTTGGCGCGAAAAAATTAACATAAGAGGGTGCGAAGATTATAAAAATACTTTCGCACGAATGGAGTCTGATTGCCCGTTGAGATTTGACTGCTTAGTGTACGAAATGCTTTTTATAAGAGCTTTAAAGCCAAATCTCAACGTGCAATCAGACTCCATTCGTGCGAAAGTATTTTTATAATCTTCGCACCCTCTTATGTTAATTTTTTCCAGAGTCGCTCGTTTCCCGACCGCTGGTCAAGGGTATGAGGTTGATTTTCTGCAAAATGGAAGAGCCGACAAAGAACTGGATCTCGTAGAGTTAAGAGGCAGAGTGGGGTGGGGTGGGGTGTGAGGTGGAATGGCATAACGCCCAGGATGAAATTTCAACCCGGGCTGAGATTGAAACAATAAAAGCATTCCGCCTTCGGCGTCGTGCTTTCATCTGTTTCTCGGTGTTTGGAACCCCTGATGAAACACCAAGCACGTGTTTTTTGATATATTACATCAAACATTTTAAATATAGTGTTGGATTTTTAATGCATTGTGACTGAAAAAGCCCAATCAGGGAAGTGCCAATGAGGTATTGCATTGTATTTGCGCTGTATCCATGGTTTATTGATTGATACAGACGGACAAAGTAAATTGTAGTTTCTTCATTAACATGTTACTGAACTGGTAATTTTTTTTTATTAAATGAAAAAAGTAACAGTCGCTTTATGTGCCGCATGACAAATTTGAAAAAAAAAAAAACTAAAAAAAACTGAACGGTAAATTGATGATGATCTGTCGGAAAATGCTACACAACATAAGATTAAAAAAAGGCAAAAGTAGAAACGCTTTCTCCTATTGACCTGAACAGAACTCTCCTTTGGCTCCTGTACAAACAAAAGCTGGATGAAGTCTCTACGGCGGTGTCGGATTTGAAACGGTCGGTGGCAGTGAATGATATATGAAATGAATCACATATGAACTGCGGAAATGAATTCAAATGAAGAATGATCCTCGCAGTTGTGAACGCAATTTATGCAATTGCAGTTCATATATGATTCATTTCATATATCATTCACACTCATTTCTTTCACGGAAACATATGAACCCACATTTGACCTGCTCCCAACGTCAGTGGCTTCATAGCTGAGTTGGTTAGAGCATCGCACCGGTAATCACGAGGTCACGGGTTCAAACCCCGTTGAAGTCCTGAATTTTTTTCAGGCTTCTTTTCGCAATTGCATAAATTGCGTTCATAACTGCGAGGATCATTCTTCATTTGATTTCATTTCCGCAGTTCATATATGATCCATTTCATATATCATTCACACTCATTTCTTTCACGGGAACATATGAACCTACAATTGACCTGCTCCCAACGTCAGTGGCTTCATAGCTCAGTTGGTTAGAGCATCGCACCGGTAATCACGAGGTCACGGGTTCAAACCCCGTTGAAGTCCTGAATTTTTTTCAGGCTTCTTTTCGCAATTGCATAAATTGCGTTCATAACTGCGAGGATCATTCTTCATTTGATTTCATTTCCGCAGTTCATATATGATCCATTTCATATATCATTCACACTCATTTCTTTCACGGGAACATATGAACCTACAATTGACCTGCTCCCAACGTCAGTGGCTTCATAGCTCAGTTGGTTAGAGCATCGCACCGGTAATCGCGAGGTCACGGGTTCAAACCCCGTTGAAGTCCTGAATTTTTTCAGGCTTCTTTTCGCAATTGCATAAATTGCGTTCACAACTGCGAGGATCATTCTTCATTTGAAGATTTAGAATTGGACGTTTCCTCAGTCAATGAAAAGCAGAAATCTTCCCAAGATAAGATCACGGAGATCGTGAAGAACCGTGAATTCACGAGAAAAAGGAGTGATGACTTTGAAAAAGTGCTGGGCGAAGAAAAAAAAAACTGCAAACGAGATATTAGCGATGTCCGCAAAGATCCTTTATCTCGAAGCCTATAGCCGCCGAGAAAATTTGAGGTTCGAAGGCATCGAGGAATGGCCGCCTCACCAGGAGGATGTGAATTGGAAGGAAGACACAAGGGCACCGTTGGTATATTTCTTTGAAAATGTTTTAGGTATTCAAGATGCAAAGGATATTGAGTTTCAGAGAATACACAGGATCGGTAAGCCATCGCAAGAAGGGAATAGTAGAGCCATTATTGCGCGTTTTTTTAAGATATTCAGACAGAGAACGAATTCTGAGCTGTGGTAAGAAACTTAAGAATACACGGTATAGAATGTATGAGGACATACCAAGAGAATTGCAGACACTAAGGAAGCCTCAAATTGAAAAACTTAAACAAGCCAGGAAAGAGGGTCGCAAGGCTTATTTCAATAAATCTGAGCCTGACAAACTTTATATCGACGGCAAATTTATCAAACCATAGGGTTTTTTTTTTTTTGGTTGTTGTTGCCACTTTTTTCCTTCGGCTTCCTCCACTAGGAATAAATTATCTAAATTTTTCTTTAGCCCGCTTTCTTAGTAGGTGTTAAATTATGATCTAAGAATGGACAAACCCTTAGACCAGCCTGGAGACGAGGTGTTAATTACTTGACAGTTAGTTCTGGAGTGTGAGATAAGAGCGCTTGCTGGTTTTGTATTTCTAATCCCACTTGGATGTTTGTTACTTCAGTCGCCCTGTTGCTATTTCTTTTATGCATGTTTTTTCTCTGTGGATGTAAGTTTTTGGGTCGCTATTGTTACTGGCTATATTATTAAGAATAATCGGAATTAGGTATGGCTGAGACGCAGGTGAACAATGTCAATTTTAAGTTAATCCCGCTAAATGTTCGGGGGATTCGGGACTTGAGAAAAAGGAACGCAATTTTTTCTTTCTCCAGGAAACTTACAGTACTCCATGCAGAGATAGCTGATAATTGGCAACTTCAATACAAGGGTAAAATGTATCTATCACATGGAACAAACCATGGTAAAGAGGTTGCTATTTTAGTGAGCAGTGAGCTAGATTTTGAAGCGAAATCCGTAATCTATAACCCGGATGGTCGGTATGTTTTGATCGATGCCACGATTCAAGCCTCGCCCTTTCTGCTCCTAAATATCTATGCGCCGAATGATATATCTGAACAGTGTACTTTTATTTCGAATATACTAGAGATTCTTGACGAACATAATTTTGATTCTAGTAGTCAGCTTATAATGAGAGGAGGCTTTAATGTCCATCTGAATGCCGTCTTAGATAACTCAGGTGGTAGAATAGAAAAAAAAAGATTCTGTGAAAACTGTGGAGGAATTAAAATTTTCGTATGATCTAATCGATATCTGGAGAATAAGAAACATCGATCAGAAACAATATACATGCAGACAGATAAAGCCTTTTATCCAGCGTCGTTTAGATTTTTGGTTGGTAAGTGATTGCTTGCAGGATGTTGTAGAGCATACCGATATCATACCTTCTATAAAGACCGATCACTCTGGCATTACGCTATATACCAACAGTAGTGAAAACCAGGCGCGCGGCCCCTCGCATTGGTACTTTAACTCTAGCTTATTAGGAGACGAGAATTATGTGGAGCTGATTTCTTCCCAATACAGTGACTGGTTAAACGAATTTCCTGAGGTTGAGGACAAACGGTTACTTTGGGACTTGGTCAAATACAGGATAAGGCAAACGAAGATCACGTATAGCAAACCGAAAGCTAAAAAAAGAAGAGGTAAACTTGAATATATCGAAAATAAGTTAAAAGGATGTGAAAGGTTATGCGCTGCCGATCCTACGGAGAGTAATATCGAAAACTTCGAAAAATATAAACTTGAGTACGATGCTCTGTTTGATTATATTGTATTAGGTAACATAATGCGGTCTAGAGCTATTTGGTATGGAAAAGGAGAGCGGAACAACAAATATTTCTTAAATCTTGAAAATAGAAGGAACACGAAAAATTGTATACGGAAAATATTTGACCACGACAATCAACTGGTGAAAAACAGTAAGGATATCTTGCCTGAACTCAAATCGTTTTATCAGGATCTTTATCGTAACAACGATAACAATATGAGTGCAAACTGGAATGAGGGTTTTCTGAATTTTACTCAAAACTTGAATTTGCCAAAACTGTCTGATGAGCTGCAATCTCATTATGAGGGTTATCTGACTAAAGAGGAATGTCTCAAGGCTTTGAATAGCTTTAGGAATAACAAATCGCCTGGGAATGACGGCCTCACTGCTGAGTTTTACCAAAAGTTCTGGCCGATTATGGGTGATCTATTAGACAAGTGGAATCCTTTAAACACTGATTACAGACAAGGGAAGCTCTCAAATTCACAAAGACAGGCATTAAAATATAATTCGGCTTATAGAAAAGAAAGGCAAAGACAGAAGGTGCATGGAAAATTGGCGACCAATTTCACTTTTAAATGTTGATTGTAAAATCGACTCCAAAGCGCTAGCAGCCAGATTAGAAAAAGTACTATCTGAAATAATTCACGAGGATCAGTGCGCTTATGTTAAAGGCAGCGGACTATCTTTGATGCTATAAGATCCATTGATGATGTCATGGAATACACGAAATCGTATAATAAGCCCGGACTTCTCACAACATTTGATTTTAAAAAAGCCTTTGACTCAATAAGTTGGAGGTATTTATTAACGGCGCTTCGAACGTTTAACTTTGGCAACTCTTTTATAAGATGGATAGAAGTTCTTTACGAGGAGGTTCTTTATGGTTTTGCATCTGAAACCTTCCCTGTTGAGCGCGGTGTCCGCCAAGAAGATCCCTTGTCTCCCTATCTTTTTATTATTGCTTTGGAGATCTTGAATATCACCATACGTCAAAACAAAGATATCGAAGGCATCCAAATTGGCGAGAGCATCATTAAGCTCTCTCAGCTCTCTGTCTTTGCAGATGATCTAACTACGTTTGTAAAAAAATGGGACATCTGTTCGCTTACTACAAAAGCTTCTTCAGACAT
Organism: Pachyseris speciosa; assembly: GCA_016490735.1. Taxonomy (NCBI): domain Eukaryota; kingdom Metazoa; phylum Cnidaria; class Anthozoa; order Scleractinia; family Pachyseridae; genus Pachyseris; species Pachyseris speciosa. The sequence continues at coordinate 62,001 of JAEMWC010000409.1, forward strand.
TCGGAGACATCTCTGGTTTGAGATTAAATAAGGAAAAAACAGAGGCGTACTGGCTCGGTAGCCTGCACCATTCGTGCGAAAATGTCGGTATAGATAACATAAATAAACCATAACTAAGTGAAGCACGATCGTCCGGGTGAGTGTAGTCCTGAGAAGGACTGTTTGTGTCACCATTTCTCGAGAAATGGTGACATCAACAATAACATTGCTGAGCACCATTTACTGACAAACCACACAATCGACTGGGACTCTGCTAAATGCATTACCTACTGTACTAACTACCACCAACGGATCGCACTGGAAAGTTGGTTTACTAACTTAGAACAGACACCACTGAACCGTTGTCAACAGCTTCCCGCACCTTACAAACGACTTATTGACGATATCAACAACAGACAAACAATAGACACACCGACTAATTTGACTAACAATACACCTACGAACATTTGACTAACAAAAGACGGATCGAAACGCACCAACCACGGTTTACAGTCTTCATAACCAATAACATCACGGCTTAACTGACAGACAACCAATAATGTTCGGCCGTGCGATCAAGTTCGGCTAGGCTATTTTCACTTCGTTCACTCTTTTGGGTAGCCTTGGCAAAATAGTGGGAATAATCCTGTTTTCGTGGCAAGATCTCTTTGGGTATCTTAACCAGTGGAGCCTTGTTCAGGGTGGATGTCTTCCTGAGGAAAAAAGGGCAAAATTATTATTATTATTATTATTATTATTATTATTATTATTATTATTATTATTACAATGGCGGCGGTCGGTCGTGCTCTTAAGGAGCTCGCTATTTTTCTAATTTTTGTCTTCATTCTGAAATCATTCCATCCTCCTGACTCAGATAGCACGGGCCAAACCATTCTTAGAAGCCAAGTAATTGCTCTTCATGCTGGTGAAATGACGTCTATCGCTAACTACGAAGTATTTGTCCCAAACTCCGCGAAGATGTCTGTTAAAGCTAAGATGGCGACGGTCCCAAAGCGTGATCCAAAAACTGAGAACTCTACTCAAGTACTTGAAACTAGCACTTATTGCAGAACTGGATATTTCTATATGTTTACTCACCTGCGGAGATATTTCAGCAAACCCAGGTCCAACAACTACGTCTACGGGGAATGTGGATGTGTTTAAACTTCGCGCAAAAGGCCTTCTTCGTTTCGGACAGTGGAATGTAAATTATTTAACCAAGACCAAGTTTGAAGAGATCAAATTGCGCCTGCTAAGCCCGGATAATCGGAAAAGCCTTGACATCATGGTGATTACCGAAACGTTTTTTTTCAAGTAAAACACCAGAGGAACTATATAATATTCCTGGTTTTGATCTATTGAGAAAGGATCGTCAAACCAGCCGAGACGGAGGTGTCGCAGTCTATACTAACACTGAGCTCAACATCAAGCGTCGTACTGACTTAGAAGAACCAGATCTAGAAGTCCTTTGGCTAGAAGTCTGCCCCTTCAAATCCAAACGACCACTTCTTATGGCGGGTGTCTATCGTCCCCGAGCATCAAAGCTGATTACGATCATAAACTCGTCGAAAATATTGAGCGCGCTTATCTATTGAATATGGAAACAATCCTGATGGGAGACTTCAATTTGGATTATTCTCAGAAAGACTTTAACAAACATCGCTTGGTCAAGGAACTGAAAGACTCTAAATTTATCCAACTTGTGTCTTTTACTACGCGTCCCATCAGTAATTCTTGTCTGGATCACATATGGAGCAACAAACCAGAACGGATTGTAAACATCAAATGTCCTGAAATCTGCATTTCAGATCATCTTCCAGTTCTGGCTGTTCGTTTGTACAAGCATTGTTCTCCAGACAATACGAAGGATCACAAATATATCACCTACCGTAATCTCAAATCACTAGACCATGCAAAGTTCCTAAAGACACTTGAAGAGATCCCATGGAACACTGCTTTCGTCTTTGATGAAGTTGATGACATTGTAAACGCATGGTATTGTCTCTTCAACGAAGCAATAAATGCAACGTACCGCTGAAACACAAGCGTGTCAGGGGCTATACAAAGCCTAAATGGTTATCACCTGAAATCCTAAGGTTGATGAAACTACGAGACCGTTTACTTAAAAGAGCCAAACGCTCCAACTCCCAGGATGATTGGTTAGCCCTGAAGCGCGCGAAAAATAAAGTCACAGAGGCTATTAGAACAGCCAAGAAGAATTTCTTCTACGAATCTTTTAGAGAAAACCGTGGTGACTCTAAGAAGATATGGTCTGCGCTTAAGGACCTAACTGGACAGAAAAATCATGGGGGTGTGTCCTATTTGGAGGAAAACAGGTCCATCCAAATACGTGATGAAACTGCAATGGCCGAGGTATTCAATGAACACTTTACGGGTTTAGCGGAGAGACTCGCTGACAAAACGGTAGGGCAGTTTGATCCAACAATACTGAAAGCTTTTGTCGATGAACGCAAGGTTTCTGACTCAAAGCTAGCTTTTCCTCTTATAACCCCAAGCCAGACCCACCAACTAATAAAGGCTATCCCGTCGGGCAAAGCGACGGGCCTGGACGGTGTGAGTGCTCGCTTACTGAAGATTGCAGCGCCTGCAATAGCACCATCACTCGCTAAACTTATTAACATGTGTATTGCTAGTGGAACTTTTCCAGCTGCGTGGAAAGAGGCCAAGGTGACGCCCTTACACAAAAGGAATAGTAAGACTGATAAGAATAACTACAGACCGATTTCAGTTCTTCCTGTCCTCTCTAAATTTTTGAAAGGCACTTGCATAACTCTCTTTATGCCTTTCTCAATGACAACGACCTTCTATATCAGCTGCAGTCTGCCTTCAGGAAACATTACTCAACGGAGACAGCCCTAATTAACATCTTTGATCGTATGCTCTTCAATCTCGATGACAACCGCATTAACGGCTTAGTTCTAGCTGACTTCCAAAAAGCATTCGATCTGGTAAGCCATGACATCCTGATTGAAAAGCTGCGTATCTATGGTCTTGATGAATGCAGCTTGGGTCTTATACGCTCCTTCCTTCACAACCGCAGGCAGCGTACGGTCATCCGCGGAAGCGTACAATCTTCGTCCCAGACCCTCACGCATGGAGTACCACAGGGATCCGTACTCTCTCCATTACTTTTCCTGGTATTTATAAACGACCTTCCCAAGGGAGTGTCGCAACCAACCACAGTTGACATCTTTGCAGATGATACGACTATGAGTTTGTCCTCGCAATACACAGATACTTCTGGACTATGTTCTAAGCTCTGTGAGAGCACTCGTGAACTTGAAAACTCGTCTAGAAATAACCGATTCAAGTTGAACACCAAGAAGACAAAGTCTGTGTTTGTAACTGGATCTAGACTACGCACTAAAATCGGTGGTAACAGTGTCGATGAGATAAGAATCTTTACCAGTAAAGGGGAAGAATTAGACAACACTACAAGTCACAAGTTACTTGGAGTCTATCTTGATCAAGACCTCAGCTTTAATGAACATGTTGAACAAATATGTAAGAAACTGATAAAGCGTATAGGTCTTCTTAGATCGATCAGACAATATCTTCCTCTAAATGAGCGCATACTTTTTTACAACACAACTATTAAGCCTGTATTCCTATATGGTGGAACAGTCTGGAGTTCAACATCAAAGTGTAATATGAGGCGAATTTTCCAATTCGGATCACTCACCGTTTCTGGGAAACCAAAGTTATAGCACTCGATAAAACTTGACACGATTTTACTACCACTCGTTTTACTCGGATCCCTCGTTGCTATAATCGAGTCTCATTTCTGAGATCGAGTCTAGTTTGTACAATCGAGTCACTTTTCTAAAATCGAGTATCGTTTGTACAATCGAGTTTCATTTCTGGGATCAATGCTGTAATCTGGGAACACAACACGAAATCGAGTAGAACGAGCACGTTCAAATTGACGAGCACGTTCGACGAAAGATCGAGTAGAACGAGCACGTTCAAATGACGAGCACGTTCGACGTAAGATCGAGTACATCGAGCACGTTAAAAATGACGAGCACGTTCGACGTAAGATCGAGTACATCGAGCACGTTAAAAATGACGAGCACGTTCGACGTAAGATCGAGTATATCGAGCACGTTGAAAACAACGTCCTCGTTCTCTGAACTCCACAGGAGTGCTCGATGGAGCCGATCTGCAAAATAACCGCTCTGCAGGCCGATTTTGGGCTGGCTGGCAAAATGTTTGCTGAAATAAACATCTTGCTGGCAGTGTTATTTTAACGAAATCTTGCAAGAATTTGTGTCTGTAATGAGTCTTACTGGCTGACAGGAATCAAAGCACGTGATTTCTGGCAGTTGTCTTATTTCAGTTTTCATGCTGGCTGAGAGTACTGAGGACGCACTTTTATCTGCGTGAGATTGAAAATAAAGTTAATGAAAAACAAACTGTCCTTGGGCTCGTAACGCAACTTTCAAGAGTCTCAACGTATTGAATAGCATGTGCTGTCAGTTGGCTTCGTATTTTGGTGGATTTTTATCTGCGAGAAGATAAGACTTCGGGGAAAAAACTAAAAGTAAACAACACGGGATACAGATAGAAGCCTACTGCCCGTCTTGGGAACGATCTGACATCCGAAATAAACCATTCGACATATTTTGCCCAAAAATTAAGTTAAAATCAATACTTAGCTGGCTGGATATTTTTCTTCCTTACGCGACTGCTGGCTGGCAAACTGAAAAGATGCCACCCGTGCTGGCTGGCATTTCGTGTTTTTGGCATTCTCAACTTTGCTGGCTCGTTGAGAAACGACACGCTCGTAGCTGGCTGGGATTTTTATTTCTCAAAAGTTTTGCTCGCTGGCATTGAAGAGCGGCTATTTTTTTGCCAGAAAGTTAAATATTAACGAAGATTGACAGGGGGACACTCAACTAGTGTTTAGTACATCGTGCGATAAAAATTCTCAGAAAAGGTCGTTGGGTACTCCTGACTCCATCGTACAATGAGCTCGATCAGTCAAATTCAGTGAAAATTGTGACACCCCTCTGTGAAAGCATGAAATCTCTAAATGCTTTGGGATATTTGTATGACGCTTTCATAGTACACGAGAAAGGCGAAAGTGTTCCATTACGAACATTGATGCAGGCGGTAGAAAAAGTGATACAATGCAAGGACGTCCTTTGAGCGTTCAGTTCGTTGCGTAGAAGGCTCCTCGGAAATCTTATTGAACCGATCTCAAGGAATGGTTTCTGCGGCTGTGACGTCTGTTGACTTGCTACACTGGGGCTTAAAGAGAATGGAGTTTCTTTTGCCTGCTCTGTCTTTTTCTTACACTAACCTCCTCAGTCAGCTGTATGACTTTGGATGTTGAACATCTGCACTCCACATCCCATTTGAAACATCCACTAAGAAAGAATACTGTCGAGAATTTGGGAACGCAATTCTGATTCCCCTGCTACTTTTTCCTCCTTAACAAGGGAAAAAAAATCCAAAGACAGAGCATGACATCAGGCTTTCTTTTCTCCCACCTAAT
>JAEMWC010000409.1:75000-102500 GCA_016490735.1 Pachyseris speciosa
AACTTGGCTGAATGACAGAGCCAACCAGTATCCTGATTTTAACTGTCTCCGTTCCATTCATATCTTCCGTCACGCTGCTTCCTAAGTATTATAATTATTCCACCTGTTTCAGGTTAACTCTGCTATATATCCTACTTATATCAGTGTTCGTGTTGACTAAAAGTAAGGTATATAGAAATGTGATTTAAGAAGCTTCGATAACTTAACATATAGCTTTTAAATATAAGAACTGTATCTTAAAGCTGTAAATCAATTGCGACGAGTAAAAGATCAGTAAGATATTAAAAGAGCATGCTCAGAACAGGAGCCAGGGTGACCGAGCGGCTCGGGCGCTGGATTTCAAAGCGGTTGCCCCGGGTTCAAATCCTGCTCTGGCCGCCAGCTGTTGTAGTTCCGGATAGCCCCCGGTTCAACTCCTCGGTCATCCTTGTAAAGGATTCGCTCCGACGAAGGGCTAACGCTCGAAACGTCAGCTAATCGAATCCCTGTACGGTGGTCAATTTACATTATCAACTCCGTTGATAAACCAAATTTTCGTGTTTCACTCCCCACCGACGCAGCACCACAGTTTCTTTAGAAACTAATCCCCTTTATTCATCCTTGTAAATAGCCAACTGCATGGGCTCCTACCAATGGGTTTGCCTCCAGCCAGTTGGGATTCTTATAAGGTTATGTTTATTTGAATTATTTATTTTTGTGTTTCATAGTGGCATTCCTGGGAACTATAAACACACCACTATAAACATTTACAACAGTGATAAGTTACTTCTGAATTGCTGTTATGTTCATCAAACCGGTGTCATTTTGTGAACAAATGTGGAACTTAGTCACAACTTGTGACATAATAAGACAAAACTGGGAGCGGTCTCCAAACCGATACTAATACGGGGAATGACTCGACTGGAACCTTTCCTTGTTACCGCCCACGGTGCAATACCTACGCTCACACAGATCGGCCGTCGTCCCAAATCAACACCCCTGGTGAAACTTTGACGATACGACAGAGATTCTCATGTGCTGCTAGTAGCCTCGTTTACGTTATTACTTGTCGTGCATGCACTCTTCTGTACGTCGGCAAAACTGGACGCAGCCTCGGGGATAGGTTTCCAGAACATCTCTCCTCTGTCACAAAGAAAACGGAACTGCTCCTGGCTGAGCATTTCTGCTCTCCCCGAGGAGATGATGGTGTTCGAAGTACGAAGAGGCTACCGTGACACCATGGAGCCACGGCGCGCGGAGGGCCGTCTAATATTTACAAACCGAACTTTTCGACCCATCTGCATGAACATCGATTTCAATTTCGTTTTAATTCTCGCAGCGTGCGCTGTGAACGAAATGAAGGGAACGTAGTCCCGAAACATCTGGAAAAATTAGCACCCAAAGGAAGGCCGGATAAATTTCAACAAAACTTCATGAATGGCACCACACAGTTTTTAACATATTTTACACATTTCAGACTGGTTATCAAAAAGGTTATTCCACTGAAAATGTAATATTAAGAGTAGCTCACGGGCTCATCAATGATAGTAATGATGACGATGACAACGATGACGACGGCAACGACGACGATGACGACAACGATAATGATGATGATAATGATAATAAACACTGTACCTTTTTAACAGTAGCTTTTCTACACCAGAAGCAACTGAACTTTGGTTCCTGCCCTCAGTGTCTTCCTGATAAGTTTTGTCTCTGGCAGCCATTTACGTATGCAATTAACACAACTATGTTCATGACGAGTGTAAAAGCTCAAAATTCACGTGCTGCACACTAAGTAATCCGCGTATTAAATACGCAATTTAAAGCGGTTAATCTATTAATAAGCTAGAAGAACACATTGTTTTTCATTGGGGTGATGAAAAAGTTCGTATGAGAAAGTTCCTCCCCCCTCCCCTCCACACACACACATACTCACCCGCCCAACAAGTCCTCAAATATTTACCGGAAGCAACTTTTGGCACACTCGTATCTGTAAAACGGTCAAACTAGAGTGCGAAAATTACAAGCTTTAATTTCGATCGGAACTCTGTTTACTTTAAAAGTAAATTTCTTTCATTTATTTCACAGACCGCCATTACACACAATACTGACATAGTTTGTTCACCAGAGTATGAATAAATCTGTGTAAAGAAAGAATTTTCAATAGGATTTGTTTTTCACCCGAAGCTGTGAGATATTAACCAAACATCATGACGCGACCCGGTTCACGCAATACACAGGCTGGTAATTTCGCTCGGCCAAATTTATGTCCATTCTGAGTTTTAAGTCTTTTCAGAGGCTAATTGGGCCAAAAAAATTATTAATCCTTAGAAAAGAGTCATTGAGTACCAAGGAAATTCTGCTGGAATGAAGTGGAAATTCGTCCAGCCTGCGTTCGAATGTTAGCTATCAGTTTTAGCGCAAAATTATTTTCTCAGGGATTACAATTGTTAAGCGAATTACAGTTTTTTTCTAACAATTTCCTCTTACTTTAAAAAAGACCATGATTTTAAATCTGCCGCATTTGACAATAGTCTGTTATTTGCGTTGTATTTCAACACCTTTATGACGGTGACAAACAGGAAACGCCCGGGATAGCACCGCTAAGGACAAAGGACTTTTCAAATTGGGATGTCCACAAGCCACCGCTCCACCACCCACCCCCCAACTCCCCAAGATCTGATGTTCAGCGTGTAATTCGTATCGTTGTTGGACAGAGTAAAATCTATAAAGTCACTCTTGGGCCGGAAAGAGTTAAACTGGTCAGATTTCTAAAAACAAATTGGGCTGCTCACGTGATCTAACATTCACTATTTCAACCCTACCCCTCCCGTGCCCACCTGGGCATGCTCAGCCAGTGGCAGGAAATAAGAATATGACACTGACCATCGCAGAAGTTGATATTCAGCTGTGGGACAGAGCTCAATTCAAGAGTAATTTAACGAAACTAGTTTCACGATATGAATTTACTTCAACTTTCGGCACTAGCAGAATGGGATGTGAGGGAATTAATAACTTGGTTACAGAGGCGTCGTTTGCTGGCTAATCCGCTTCGTTGTGGAGATTGCAACCAAGATATGGTTATTGTTGCTCGAAATGCAGACCACATTGACGGCTATCAGTGGTGAGTATTCTACTTTTAATGCTTTTAAAAGCCATAACAGATAATTTCTGATTAAAACTAAGTGCAATAGGAAAATATCTTGAAAAGAAATGCATTAAAACTGAATTAAACGAAGAAATGAATGAACAATCCAGAATGTTAAATGAGTCTAGTACGGCCGTCACAGGTAAAGTAAATGACGCTAAACTTGAAGCCGTTGTCCCCCGTCTGAATTGCGAAAGCGGCGATGCAAAGACCGCGATCTGTGGACAACATAGACATCTTTGTTTCTACCAGCCTTAAAACGCACACTTTCGTTTAGCCTGTTCCTGTTCCAGGCTCTCAGATAAGAAAGGCGAGCGCGCGAGAATGATCGTCGCTCCTTGTCTCGTGTTTCGCTCTTCGCTGGCCCAAATATCTAAGAGCCTGCAACAGGCTCACTTTCGTTTATCTAAGCTCTTTTCGGGATTAACTCAGATCAAAATGTTGTCATGTCCTTAGGAAAATGATTCCGTGAAGACACATTTCGTATATCTCATCCAAATTCGCTACAACAGTAAAATGTAGGCTGTTTCTAAAGAATTCACCAATTATAATCAATAGTCCACTAGTAGCGAAAGAGCCGCCGGTTTTAAAAACCAAAACTGATGCTGGCTGCTTCGCGTTTCTCCCAAAAAAACATTTTTTCCAAGAATTAATTGAATTCCTTATCCGACAAATTGGGTTATACTAAAACAATTCAGACCATTCGCTTCCAAGGGCTTCGTAGCTAAACAACAACCTCCATTTCACACCCACGGCAACAATAACAAAAGACAGCTCCATGTTTAGTGTGTTTTAATACAAAATTCACCGTAAATGACTTAAATTTATAGTCAAAGGGTAAGTATAAGTGTCTCTTGCATAGCATTACCGTAAACCACGCCACAGCCATTAAAGTATGGGGCGTGCACATGCATTGACTAAACACATGAGGCACAGCAATTACATAAAATGACCCTGAATAGGTAGCGGAAATAGTCTGCAAGACCTGGCGGTGAAATGATGTTTGGTTTACCCTTTTTAATGATTAAGTTTTCCGGTTTGCCTCTTACATCAGGAAACGTTTTAAGTTGGCTGTATACTTATTTGGCGTTGCGAAAAGAACTATAAGAGTACAATGAATGAAAAAAGAAAATTGAAGTGGACTACAAAATGCCATTCTAAGATCCACCTTTCCGACACCGTGTCTTTCCAGGCGCTGTAGAGGATGCAGGAAGAAGAGAAGTGTGAGGTGCAATTCCCTTTTCTCAGAATTCCCAAGGTTACCGATGGGGAAAGTCTTGGTTTCCTTGTACCTATGGTCAAATGACGAGAGGCAAGTCACGGCAGCACGCATGCTGGACATCAATCCCAGCGAGATATCAAAGATATTTCAGTTGCTGAGAGACGTGGTTTCCTGGGACCTTCAGCAACGTCCCATAATTCCATTTGGCGCTCCTTTTGTGGCAAAAGTGGACGAAAGTAAATTCAACCACAAAGAAAAGGTGATAAGAATAAACTGTTAAAAATATTTCAATAAGATTGAATAAATGGAGAACCCCCTTAGCACGTGACAGAGAATAACGTGTCTTACCCACTCATGTCTTGGACTGAACACTGTTTAAAAGATAATTCAGCTTTGGGCGAGTTTCTTATCAACGTTTGCATTGATTGAAAAAATGACAGCATTTTCTACTTTGGCTAAGCCTTAATTAGCAATGTGAACACCCTGTTATGCATAATGCGAGCGGATATCCACACACTCCACGTTAAGGTGGTGTTTCACACTCGGTAAATAAAGTATTAGTTGTTGTTGTTGTTGCTAGCCCCATGTGAAGTCCAGGAAACGGGACATCTCTGGCATATTTTATACCCTATCTTTTCGCCTTTGAAAACAATTTCTTGGGTGTTCAGGAAACTTGTAAATGTATACTCCTAAACTTGTCAACTGTTTATGTAGTGGAGAGCGTGTCAACAAAGTGGCATAAAATTCAAATGCACGGCAGAAGAAAACCCTTCAATTGTAATTCCTTGGAATATAAATCATTAATGTTTTATGCATTTATAGGGAAACCGAGGAACAAGGGCGAGAAGAGACAACTGGGTGTTTGGTGTGGTCTCAACTGCCTATTCTCCAGCGAGAGGATACTTGGAGGTTGTGGATCGTAGAGATAGAGCCACCCTGATGCCCATCTTGCAGAGAGTTTTGCTGCCCGGCACAGAAGTCCACAGCGATGACTGGGGGGCTTATTCTAATCTACCAGCCCATGCACCGAATGTACAGACTCATCGAGTGGTAGTGCACGCTGCCAATTTTGTGGACCCTGTTACTGGCGTGCATACACAGGAAGTGGAATCTGCTTGGACCAGGTTAAAGTATAAAGTAAAAATGAGGAAGGGCGTCAGGAACTATGATTTACAATCTTTCCTCGACGAGCACATGTGGCGAGACTGGAGAGGGGAGGCCGATGTTTTCGACAACATTATTCCTGTCATCTCACGATATTTCGCAAATAACCCGGTTTAGGGGGAACTAAACAGACGTAAACGATATTTTTGCCGCGTTCTTAGTAGATAGACTGACAGACGGACAGACACACAGACAGACAGACACACAGACACATAGATAGATAGATAGATAGACTCTCTGCTTTCCTTACATTGCATTTTATAAATAGTGACAGGCCTGCGCGATTCTTACGTGCGTGTTTTAGCCGTTTTTAGAGTTTTGCTCTCACGAGTATATCTTTGAGGGAACCTACCTCTTTTATATGAAATTAGAGGAGGTTCTTTTTACATTTCTCTGGGCAATGGTTGTCGTTTTTTTAAATGCCGGTTTGCCATTAATATTTGCTCAAGTTAGTAAGTGATGGGTGGTATTGCGTGACAAAAGGCAAGATTCTTTTGTTAGTACGAGGTTTTTGTTGAAGGGCCTGTTTTCTATTTTCAAAAATCACTTCTGAGAGAGTTCTCGGATAGATAGATAGATAGATAGATAGATAGATAGATAGGTAGATAGATAGATAGATAGATGGATGGATAGTTTATTAAAATTACCCTTGCAGCCCAAGAAGTAAATTACGATAATATTTTACAATTGTAAAATGTAAATTACAACTATATGTGATACCAATTTTTTGGATAGCCCCTCTCGATAACTCGTGATTCGAAATGTTTGATATCTTCTTCAAATGTTGTTTTTGTTGAGTTTGTCCGGAGAAGCTTGAGGGCCTCTCCTTTAATGAAACCTGTTTTAGCTTCTTTTTACTCCTGGTGGGTGACACGAGGAGAAATGTGTGTACTGGAATGTCTAAGTAACTCCACGAGCCGAAATTGGATTTAGTAATTAAAAAGCTTAAAAAAAATAGAAATTTAATAGTACAACTAACATTTACATCAGTAGTATTGCATTAAAACTTTTTTTAGCAGAACCGATTTACTGTGAGCTTGTATAGTAATGAATGGTTCCATAAACTGCATATCTCTGAAGAAGCATTCTCTTTGCCTTTCTCTTTATTTCTAAAATCATCGCCCAGAACCTTCATCGTCAAAAACTGCAGGCTGCAGTCTTCGTTTTCCACTCTTTACTCGCATTTGTTGACACTAAAGTCACTGGTGGTAAAGACCCAGAGTATGCTGAAAGTGAGTAAATCATGCAGTCGGGGCTGGGCAAATGCATAGCTGGTTCAGTAAAGAAAAAAGCCTTTAGTTTGAAGCGCTGCATGGAAATGAAACTCCTTTTCTCTTCTTTTCAACTGGGAATTGGAATTGGGTTGAGCGATTGGAAAAGTTACCATCAAATCAAATCAAATAACCAGATGATTTTCGTAGTCACTCCATACATGATGCCTGTGAAGTTCTGTCTATGAGGCTACGATTTATCGCACACACGATGTCGCGACGATGACGTAGATCGTGAACGTTTAGATCGTTCTTGGCGATGACGTAGTTCGTGAACGTTTACGATGCTACGACGATTTGGAGATCGTCAACGTTTGGATCTGAACGTGGACGATCTGACGACCGTCGTTGAAAAACCTGAAATCGAGCACGTTGTTAACAACGAGCGCGATGTTCCAAAAGATCGTGACATCGAGCTCATTGTACGATGGAGTTCAGAGAACGAGGACGTTGTTTTCAACGTGCTCGATGTACTCGATCTTACGTCGAACGTGCTCGTCATTTTGAACGTGCTCGTTCTACTCGATCTTACGTCGAACGTGCTCGTCATTTTGAACGTGCTCGTTCTACTCGATCTTTCGTCGAACGTGCTCGTCATTTTGAACGTGCTCGTTCTACTCGATTTCGTGTTGTGTTCCCAGATTGCAGCATTGATCCCATTTCTGAAATCAATTCTTCTTTCGGCGATAAAGGTCCGCGATCGAGTCCCCTTTGTGCAATCGAGTCTCGTTTATAGAATTTGAAGACGGAGTCATTCAGTACAAGGATAGAGAATCAGAGATAGAGGAAGAGATGTAAAAGTTAAAAGCCTTTGCTTGGAACCGATCAAAATTCTTTTGATCGGTTCCAAGCAAAGGCTTTTAACTTTTACAGCGAATCCCACTGTTAATATCAACCAGTTTTCGATAAAACAAGTTTCGACTGTTAAATCCTTAGGTGTACACATTGATGAAAATCTTTCTTGGGAGTGTCATATCAACGAGCTTTCTAAAAGGATTGCATGGTAGCAGAAATAAGGGCTGTTCATAAGAAAACGTTCCACTAAATTTAGTCGGACTATAGCCCTCCCCTTTTATGTAGTTTGTGTACCTGGTCCTTTAGAAATATGAGAACATGTTTGTAATACCGCTCCCTCGCGAGTTCATATCAAATCTCCGTAATCTATAATATCCCAGTGTCAGCTACCCAGGCAACCGTTTGAAGTATTTGAAGTAACCTATTTAAATTATTTTTTCCAGATTCGCGTTGTTAAAGGATGGGAATGTGAAAATTTTCACTACTCGTAAACCAACATCCCTGGAAAATGGCCAGATGACTGGGACCAAAATGGACTTTGGTCACTTTACAAAAGAAGAAAATTTGCTGATTAAAATAACTATTCTAATCTACAGGCACACTTACAAATAATCTATGAGTCACGTGAATCAAGGAAGGGCTGCACAGTTTTTTCATCTTGACAATGAGTTTAAGTTTAGCGAGAAAGAAATTGAAAACAAAAAGGATTTTTTTTGTCCATATAAAATCAAACACATGGAAAAAAAAAATTAAGACCATTCTTCATTTTTTGAGATTGATAGCTTGAATACGGATCCAAAACCAGGTGTAGTAAGCACGCACCCCTGGCCCGTAGCCTTGAATCGGTTACTTAATAAAGTGTTAATGAGGTCTTCTTTGAATGAGTCAGAATTCCCGTGTTATTGTTCATTAAATAAAGAGTTAAGATTTATGGTGTAACTTTACAAAATTTGTCATGTTGTCTCCCACTTGCATTGGTTAGATTTAACAATTATTCATCGAAGTAAAGGTGAATAGTTGTGAACAGTTGTGGATATCAGGGACCGCGCAGGGGGAGGGGCTGGGGGGGGGGGTGCTTTTCAACAGTGAAAAGCAAGTAATACTAAAAAAATCGAAGTTACTTTTCTATTAAACTTTTTACCGAAAACTGATACTTAGGGTACTTAGGGTTATACTTATACTTATACTTAGGGTTATATTAAATGCACGAATAGTTTTAATCACGGTTGTTAGTATATTTAGGATATTTTTTAATTTAATACTTGGCTGACGCCCCTACTGGAAACCAGCTATGGTTTTTTTCTTTTTACATTGTTGAATAGGATAGCGTGATAAAATAAAGTCCTTATCTATCTTTTTTATCTTTATTTTTATCTTTAGTCATTTCAGAGGTCCCCCCCCTCCCCCTCCTGTTGACTCACGCTAACGCGCGTTCGAAGTGAGCAACCCCCCCCCTCCCCCTCCCCCTGATTGCAAACTTGCTTCGCGGGCCGGAGCCGCGAATTCACCGCTTTCACCGACATTGAGGTGAATAATTGTTTTAGTCAGGAGTCCATTGGGCATTCACACAAGCTGAATAGCTAGCGGACCAATACATTACTTTATGTGTGACAATACACCGAAAAACGGTCGGAAATTTTAAAATCTCGCGCGTCGACTGTTCTGAGGTGAATAATACTTTGTTAATCACCTCCGAGTTAACCATGAAAACGCCTTGACACGAATAGTCCAGTTTCCAGTTCGCGATGACCGCTGAATAAAAGCACTGAGAACGCATGTGTACAGGGTTAGCCTCCATCTCTGTCATTTGTTTAATTTTCAAATTTCATGCACCTTCCCGCCGGTATTCGTGAATATTCTACTTAAGGTCGAGGCTAACCTGTATCAATTTGTTATCGGTGTTTGTATTCAGCAGTAATCTTAAATACGAAAAAGGGCTATAAAGAACAGTTGTACGCTCCTAGGTAATTGAAAGCAACAGTGGTGACAAATAATCAATCCCCTGGACGGAAACCCAGCACATTTTGTTGTTTCCTTTCCTAGCTTCTGTCCATTTGACGTTAACACCGTTTGCCTGATTTCCTGTTGTTCTACGCCAAATTGAAATTTCCATCATCATCGTCGTTGTCGTCGTCGTCATCATTATCATCATTGTTATTATTATTTATTATTATTACTATTATTATTATTATTATTATTATTAAAGCTTCACGTTAAGTATGTTTTTAAGCCTTTTAACGCAAAAAATTGAATACGAAAATTTTATTTTTGCTGAAAGTGGACATAAAATTTAAGAGTGCGTAAGATTTTGTTAAGAGTTGATCATCTTCTCATAAAGTGTTTTGCCATTATAAAATTATTATTATTATTATTATTATTATTATTATTATTATTATTATTATTATTATCATCATTATTATTATTACACAACACACACACACACACACAAAGCGACCATCAAGTTCAGGAACTTGTATCCCTGTCTTGTGTTGTCTTGCCTATACGAGGAGGCCGCGCCCGAAAGGGGTTCTTTTTCACGCTCCAGGTATATGTAAGGGTGGGGATTTCACGAGTCGAAATATACTGATATATGAAAGGGTAGGGAAATCTTTCATTTAGGTTTTTAAAAGGGTCTTGCATTAAAATATTTCGAACACCCTATACCTTACGACTGTGCTGTTTTAAATTATTGAACGTTACGTGAAAATTACAAGACGACTTCCAGTTTTAGGTTTACGAAAGGGATACCATTTGTCAATGGAAGGTATACGAAAGGAGTACCTTTTCCGTCAAAAATGATACATACAAGGGTAAGGGTCGGACCTCGGGGCGGAGCCTCCCCGTACTAAATTTTATTTAGTACTCTCCCCCCCTTCCCCCACCTGGCCTTGTATTTGCAATGAGACTGCACAGGACACTTAATCTCGTTACGAGTATGTATTAAAAATATATTTATTCTAATTGTATCGAATACATTAGATGCTCGGTCCAGTGGTAATTGCATGCGTCATTATAATGTGATTAAAATGTCGATTTTTGAATACATTGACGGACTCGTTCGTTCTTAGGAGACGGAAAATACTGCAATTTTGGGTGCTTGCCATTTGTCAGAAGAATCTGGATGGAATGACCGTTGAATGATGGTCATTTTCCGAATTTACCGACCAACGGGATGAGATTTGCGCTTACCATCTACTGCAAGGCGTTCCCTCATGCGCACTCACTCACTCACTCACTCACTCACTCACTCTGGCGCAAAAGGACCTGGAAACGGAACGTTTCGCTCAAATGGTAAGCAATTTTCCGAAATTACGTTCCGAAGGGAAAAAGAGGTCTACCTATGGAGGTTGTCCACAATTTCCCGAAAAGATTTTCCGGTAAAAAAACCTTACCCCCTGACTTCAAACAGAAATTTCCGGATTTTTCTGACAAATGATAAGCACTTTTGTGTCAAAGTTTTCATCACGGATATAGAACTTCAGAAACTGATACGCCAGGGAGATAAACTTAGTATGCTATACTGTGATAGGAGCAAAATTGCAAAAAATAAACTTCACGAAGAATTTCAGACGCTTCAAAGTCTAAGTTTCATAGCGGTTTTACTCCTATTAAAGGCAATAATTTTCAACGAGTCTTGAAAATGAGACATCTGCTTCTGCAACATCACAGAATAGGTTGTAGTAATAAAACCATTCTTCTCAGGGCCTCTTCATATGAGCACGACAACTGGACTGGCTTGGTTAGCGGGATGAATTTTTTCATCTTTTCGTATGGGACATTAAGTGTTAATTGGGGCTGGCAGGCCTGCACGGCTCCAAAGTACGTGTTCTGTTTTTAGCCTTTATTATAATTTTGCTCTCACGAGTGTGTCTTTGAGTGAACGCCCCTTTCTGTATGATATTATGGGCGGTTCCTCGAAAATCTCGTTTAGCAATGGTTGTTGCTGTATTAAGTCCCATTTGCTCATTAGGATTTGCTTTAGGTTTGGGACTGCTGGGTGGTATTGTGTCACGAAGGGCAAGATTCGTTTCTTTGTATTTTTCTGTTGGAGTAGAGCCCGTTTCCTTCCTTCAAATTTCACTTCGGAGAGTGTGTTTTGAATAAAATTTCTCGGGTAGCCTCTCTCCATTAGGTGTGTTTTAAATTTGTCAATATTTTCTTCAAACGTTTTCTTTGTAGAGTTTGTCTTAAGGAGTCTAAGTGCTTCACCTTTGACAAAGCCCTTCTTTACTCCCGGCGGGTGACACGTTGTGAAGAACGTGTACTGGAATGTCTCTGTAGGTTTGAAGTGGGTTCTCACGTCGAGAACTGACTCCTTGTTGAATCTCTCGCCCTTGTAAATAGTTGTGTTTAAGAAAGTCGTTTCTGTACATGATATTTCAGCCGTAAATTTGATGGTTGGGTGGTGTTTATTTGCTTGTTCAATGAACTGGTCGACGACATCTCTGTTGGCGTACCAGACGGAGATTATGTCGTCGATGTAACGTTTCCAAACGAGCGGTTTGTTAGCGCTTTTGTGTAGGATTTGTGTTTCAATTTCCGCCATGAAAATATTAGCAAAGGCTACTGCCATTTTAGTGCCCATGGCGGTTCCGTGTGTTTGCAAGTAGTCACGTTCGTTAAATTGGAACGAGTTTTCTTGCAAAATAAGTCGTAATACTTTCGTTAGTGAGCGCTTAGGGATAGGAGGTCCCTCTCTGTAGAAATTTTCGTATGCTGCGCATACTATATTTATTCCCTCCTCTTGTGGTATGTTTGTGTATAGGCTCGTTACGTCCATTGAGACAAGAATCACTTCTTTCGGGAGTTTTGTACTCTCGATAAAATTGACGAAGTCTGTTGTATCTTTGAGATATGACTTCTGTTTTTGTGCTATAGGCTAAAGAATTTTATCAACGAAGCAGGATAGCTTTTCTGTCGGTCCGTCGCACCCTGATATTATTGGTTTCCCTATGGGAGTAGGTTTGTGGATTTTTGTCAGGGTGTAGAATATTGGTATGCGAGGCGGTTGTGGTGTTTGACAAAGCCATTTTTTGGTCATTTCATCTATGAAATTCCCTCGGTAGAGTTCGTTTATTAACTCTTCGACTCGTTTGCTTGTTTCCTCGACCATTGGGCTCTCGAGGGGCCTGTAGTTTTTTCTGACGTTCAATTGAATCTGTCCTTCATTTATTTTATCTTCTCTGTTCATGACTACGGTGCTTGTGCCCTAGTCTGCTTTCTTTAAATTAATTTGCTCGTCACTTCTAAGGGTGTCAAGCGCCGCACGCTCCCCGGCCGGTAAATTGTTTTTAGGCTTTGTGAGGTTAATTTCCGCAAGTGACATTTTCACCTCTTCTAAATTTTCTAGGGCTACAGATTTTTGTACTGGTGGTTTCCAGTTTGATTTCACGTAGAATGGATGTGGTTCGTCTTCTTCTCCGTGGTGCATGTATTGAAGGCGCATTCTTCTTGCGAACTGTTCAAAATCACGCAAGAGTTGACGCCTAATCTGATCTTGTTTTGTCACGGGTGTTGGGATAAATTTGAGCCCCTTTCCAAGTAAATTGATTTTATCTTCTGTTAATTGTTTGTTTGAGAGGTTTTTTATGTGTTTTTTGTTTGCCTCTAATTGCGCTTTGTTTCGTCTAGTGCGTGTATTTTTACGCCTTTGTTTGCGCATTCTATTAGCCATTTGTTTTCCCTTTCCCCTTTGGTTAAAATTATGGTACTCAGGAAATGAGCCAGTGTACTTTTCAACTTGTTTATTTGTCATTTCTTGCAGTTTTGCAAACATCTCATTGCACTGGCCGAGCTTCTCCATTAGGCTATTTGCTATCCTATTTACATTGCTCGTTTGTACAGTTGTTTCGCTAGGCGCCGACTGCGCGACTTTCTTGTTTGATGTTTTCTTACCAGTCACATTTTCATGTTTAGGCCTCTTGCCTCGTTGTAGTTCACGTTTGAAACTATTGATTTGCCTTTGGTTTCCCTTCCCCCTTTTTTTCTTACAGGACTCCAGTTATCAGAGAAACAATCATTTCCTGGCTCACTTGCTGGTAAGCAAAATGAAGATATACATAACTAATCATATTACAGTAAGCAACCTGTAGCCAAGCCCGAGTTAAGATAATATGGATAGTAACAAAGTTCTAGCTAGGCGGAAATGAAAGGGCACCCCACTCTGCCATTTTCTCGCCCTCCCTTTCGTTATGCTGAATGCCCTGTGTTTTTCTCCCTCATTTTTTTTGTATGATCATACGGTCAGCGGTATGGTTAAGCCGCTGGTATGGTTATCCACCTCAAGAGCCAAGAAAAATTTCTTGACAGCCAAGTTCTTACAGCTATTGCACTATTTGACCCAGAAAACACGCTATTTAGAGTTTCACCTTTTACAGCGAGAAAATTTACATATTCATAACATGCAGATTAAAAATATATAAATTATGCAAAATTTTCACCCTTTTGCCTTATTTTCAACCTAGATAAAACAATGAAAACTATTCATTAACTTGTAATATACATTATTAACTGAATGGAATTCACCTGTTTCTTATTTGAAGATTAACATCCTATAGTCACTCATATTATCAGTCACTTATGTCACATAATAAGTAGCCAGGCCTTAAAGTAGTTGGGATTTCCTGTGCTGGTTCCCTTGGCAGCTTGAATATTAACTAAAGGAAGGATTGAAGGGACGTTCCAGCAACTGGCAAATAGCCTGACTTCTGGCTGTATATTTAATGTGGTCTCAATCACTCAGAAGCCCTTCAAACTAATACAGCCATGCCGACAACATGCTGGCAGATATATACCACCATACACTCTTTTCGAACAGTGTGTGGGTTCTTTAACATCCCACAAATTCACCTGTTTCTTGGTTCACTCTAAGATTGGTATATTTTTCTTATTTGTTAGATGGGACAACATTAGAAGTGGAAATAACATTTCACGTTTTTACCCAACGTTACAATCAAACTAAGACGTCTATTAATACAAAAGATTCATGTAAAAAATTCAGGTGCAAGAGAAACACACTCACATGCAATCTATTACTATGGTCATCCTTTTCACAGCTGCTAAAGTATTTTGGACACTGATACTAGTAAGATAACATCTGAGATACCCCCATATCCCCTCCCGGCACACTCATTGCCCCCCCCCCCCCCCCCCAAAAAAAAGCACACGCACACAAGAAACATTTCATGCTATGTTTGTAGCAAATAACGATTCTCAATCTACTTTGTTTACTGGTGGCCAAGCAAACAAAGGCTAAGAGTTATATAAACAAGAGAAAGAGTGCAAGAACCAACAAATAAAACTATTGAAACAAGAATTTCAGACTCTTATTTTATTACAAGCGCTTTCCACGTGAAAACAAAACAAGGAAAAGAACTGTAAAAAAAAAATAACACATCCCCTTCCCTCTGTACGAGTCCCTCCACCTTTAAACTCCCTCCATTCCAGGCCAAAATATCAACAAAGACGAGTAAAAGTACCTCAAAAATACTAATGTGATGGTTACCTTAAATATGTTGTTAGGAGAAACGTAGTGCTCCTCATCGCGGTTAGTTACCTCCCAGGTAAATAGCGTTCGTGTGCGCGATTGATTATTCAAGCTTTTTTTCTGTAAACCCCTATCAACCATACGAAATAGAGCGGCGTTTGCATAAATTCTCACAAAAAAAAAATTGGCAATAAACCGTTAAAAGCTAGTGTCAGGGTCTAAAGGGGTATCCACAAAAGAATTGGTTTTTTCTTTCTCCTCATTGTCAATGTTAATTATGATGATAATGATGAGCAATCATCGAAAAATGAGCTAAAAAATTCTTAGACACCGCGCAGGGGGAAGGGCTAAAGGAGGCTTTAGCCTTTGCCTCCCCCACTTTTCCAACGGTAACAAGCAAGAAATACTAAATAAAATCGAAGTTACTTTTCTACTTAAAACACCTCGTTTTTGTTGCTGAAAGTACATAAGCTTCACCACACTTTGTTAGTTTTAAATGCATTTCCAGATATTTCGGAGGAGTTTAATTAAAAAAGTTTCCGGGATGCATAACCCCCCCCCCCCACCCTCATCCCCCAGTTGCAAACTTGCTGCGCGGGCCCTGCAACTCTTCCTCTATCTCTGATTCTCTATCCTTGTACTGAATGTCTCCGTCTTCAAATTCTATAAACGAGACTCGATTGCACAAAGGGGACTCGATCGCGGACCTTTATCGCCGAAAGAAGAATTGATTTCAGAAATGAAACTCGATTGTACAAACGATACTCGATTTTAGAAAAGTGACTCGATTGTACAAACTAGACTCGATCTGAGAAATGAAACTCGATTGTACAAACGATACTCGATTTTAGAAAAATGACTCGTTTGTACAAACTAGACTCGATCTCAGAAATGAGACTCGATTATAGCAACGAGGGATCCGAGTAAAACGAGTGGTAGTAAAATCGTGTCAAGTTTTATCGAGTGCTATAACTTTGGTTTCCCAGAAACGGTGAGTGATCTTTCGTCTTCAGAAAAGAGCAGCTCGTGTTATTTTAGGCCTAAAAACGAGAGACGAACGTACTATAACCCTATTCAAGAGACTGGACTGGCTACCCTTTTATGATGAGATCAATGTAAACAAATTATGCTTACTCTATAAATGCTTAAATGGACAATGCCCAGAGTACTTAGGTAGTCGCTTAGTGCGTGTCAGCGACCTGTCGACCAGAACCTCACGCTATGGTGCTATAACTATACGCTGTACTAGGTATAACCGTGGCACAGAAGGTGGAAAAACGTTTCTCATTACAACCGCAAAACTTTGGAACTCTCTACCTATTAATATAAGATCTAGCACCAGTATCAACGTATTCAAACAGAACCTTTGTAATTTTATAAAGCAAGGTTATGCTGGTTTAGATAGTTTTCCCATTTCATAATTTTTTAACATCGTATTATACAATATATTTACTGTAAATTAGTTATATATATTTTAGGTGAGGGCCACAAGTTTACCAGTTCCTAACTGTAATGTGTCACCCTCGGTAAATAAAGTTATTCATTCATTCATTCAACATAACGACTTCGTTGACCAATCACATCAACGACCAGAGTACTTATTCCATCTCCTGACGTTACTCCAATCACTTGACTCTGATGATGACTTCCGCTCAGGTTGTCGAAACGTCAGTCAATGTCACCACAAACAGTCCTTCTCAGGACTACACTCACCCGGACGATCGTGCTTCACTTAGTTATGATATGACTCCTGGGTTCAAACCATTTACGATAAATAAACCAATTAAGATAGTGGGCGTGTACTTTACGTATGATAAAAATAATTTCAGGAACTTAATTTTGAAAGTCGATAAGCGTATGGCAGTGGAGGAATCTCACTTTGTTTGGTAGAATTCAAATTGTCAAAACTTTTGCAATAGCTAAATTTATGTTTCGTGCCGCTCAGATCCCTCTTACGAAGGAAATAATCAAGGAGATAAACTCTGTTATCTTTAAGTTTGTTTGGAGGGGAAGAGATAAGGTGAGGCGGTTAAACTTGGTCAGTGACTATAGAGATGGTGGTTTGAGAATGCCACATATAGAATCCCTAATCAAAACGCAAAGAATTATGTGTCTAAAAAAGTATTGTGAAGACTATAAGAGCTCATGGAAACTGTTTCTAAATTTCTATCTTCGCAATGTCGGAGGTCCCTTTCTTCTTCAATGTAATTATGATACAGCATCCTTTACAAAAAACATTCCTACGTTTTACACTGAGTGTCTTAAAGAGTGGGAAATATTTCAACAGAAACAAGTCTCTTCGTCATCTGACGTTCTTGACCAAATAATATCGAACAACAAATTTATCAAAGTTGTTGGTAGATCATTATATAATAGCTCCATTCTTAACAAAGGTATTGTGAGAGTTAAGGATATTTTAGATACAGCGGACAAATTACACAAGTGGGATACGTTTAAAAATATTCATACTACACAAGCCGAATATTTTATTTTAATGAGTGTTTATGACGCCCTTCCACAAAGC
Source organism: Pachyseris speciosa (assembly GCA_016490735.1). Taxonomy (NCBI): domain Eukaryota; kingdom Metazoa; phylum Cnidaria; class Anthozoa; order Scleractinia; family Pachyseridae; genus Pachyseris; species Pachyseris speciosa. The sequence goes on from JAEMWC010000409.1 coordinate 92,593, forward strand.
TGGAAAATGCTAGTTAAGGAAGGAAGAGGAAGAAATTTGGAAATGTTGCAGTTTACTTTCCCCTCCTCGTCCAAAATTTTGTATTGGGATATAATAAGGAAATATAAGGTCGAACCAACGGCTGAACTCCGCTATGAAGAGTTGTATCCAATGCTCGAGTTGCCTTGGCATGAGATCTATACCCTTCCTGGAAAAACGACTTTAGAATCCAAGGCCAGAGAATTTCAATACAAATTATTACACAGAATTATCTATACAAACAAGATTTTGCATAAAATGGACAAAACGACAACACCATTGTGTTCCTTTTGTGGCCTGTCTGACGAGTCCCTAGAGCATTTGTTTGTTTACTGTGAGTTTACGAATAGCTTCTGGCTATCTGTGACGAATTGGTTAGAAGGATATGGTATATCTGTAAACGTCTTGAGTGCTGCAGACATAACTTTTGGAATTTATGAAAAGGACCTTCAATTGATTAATCATATTCTTCTTCTTGGTAAACAAATTATTTATCGGTGTCGCAGTTTGTCCTTAAAATCGTCACTGACCTTGTTGATTGAAAAAGTGAAGTATGTACATAAATTAGAGTCACGGATAGCCGAAAGCAATAATTGCCTTCGTTGATATTCATAATAATATATAATATTTTATGTTTAGAGCAGTCAACAGGAATTGACCGCGGTTCAAAAACCTCAAAACATTACAAGAAAACAATACAGTCGACGTGAGTGTTTGTTCGAAAACAAATTTAGCTATCTAAGAACAATCAAATATTTTCATCCAACATCGTTGGAAGAGCATGTTTGAAGGTTCAGCCACCTTGCACAATAGTGTATTAAATGGCTTTCCATATTTGATCTAGATCAATACAATACAATACAATACAATACAATGTTCTTTATTTTGAGAGGGTAAATACATGATTAACCCAGTAAAGAGTTTTCTAACACATGGCCCTCTATAAAACAGAAAGAAATATATACAAATAAATTTCAAAAATACACACATACAATAATTAAATTGAATGTAACATTTAAAATGAAATTAAAATTAACACAATATAAAATTTTTAATTAACATAGTTACAAACAATACATCGCAGCAAACCTGGACGATTAGGAGAAATAGCAATTGCAGTAAAGCAGGAAACGGCATGCAAAGCCGGCGGCATCCAAAATTTCGCATTACGAACAAATGTTTGATCGTTTAGCCACCCCAACAAACAAATCGTACACAAACGGTAAAAAGCAACCAAATAAACCACATAACGTCAAAAATTTCAGCGATAATACGCAAAAATCATTTTTTGGACTCGCTTGGTCCGCTGCTTGGTCAAACATTGTTATGCGTTTAGCCACCAAACGTTATGTGTGACAAACACGATGTTGGATGAAAATGTTTGATCTTTTAGCCGGGACTTAGAAAACATATTTCGTAGTACGGTAAGCTTAGACACAAGCTTAAATATCGTAGAAAAGATAAAAAGGAAAACAATCCTGATAGTTTGGATAGGTAATCGCATGGGGCCGAGTAAAATTAAAGGTCAAATGAACCAAAATTTCGAAACCTCTTCTTTGTGTAATTTCAAAGTTACCGAACACTAAAAAGGACTACTGGAATACAAAATCACGTAGAAATTGTCCTATCTGAGCTTTTAAGAGAGCAAAACAACTGGGAGTACGGAAATATCCGAAGAACAAACGAAAACGTTTCTGAAATGGCCGCGCGCTTGACATGGAAGGAATGGAAACAAGCACGTGTTGTTGTGACGTCACTATTGGCGAGTAGATGAGGAGCTCAATGCTGTACTTCTTCTCTGCGTTCTGTCGAAAAGTTCTTCGTTTTAACCTTTCGTTGTCTCTTCGAAAAAGGTCGAGGAAGTCGAACAAGTGGTTTTTAACATAGAGCGGTACTAGTATGAACCAATTAATGCACTGATTAATGGTAGCGGAATCGCATGCTGGAACCTCCGATGACTCGTCTGACTGCAAAGAATACGATGTAAACAAGGACCGAATCGATCAAGTGGATTGGTGAGCGTTTGTTTACTCAATATACTGTAAAAGGTCGCCGTAGAATGGTCAATAAATACGTTGGAATCGCCCTTGAAGCATTTGCTTTGTTCTCTTTGGTGTTTAATTGTATTTTCGATGTATACTGTGAAGCCATACTTCCATTCGCTGCTGTTGTTTTGATACGCGTTTCTTCTATATTAATATTCACCATACTATGAAAAGGTGGCCATAAAATTACAACTGCATGCTGTTCGCTTTCATTTCACGCCTTTTATCTGCTCCCTGAGTTTATGTACATTTTCACTGTTTATTGTTATGCAATACCATAATTTCCATGCAGCTGTTTTGGTGAGTCCGATTTCATTCCGATGACACGGCGTGTACAATCCCAAACGGGCTAGATAACATGTACAATCGTTGTAACAGGAGTATCCGTGTAATTGACAAAATGCCAGTAATTAAGTCTTATATGCTTTTTTAATGAAATGTTTACTTTTCTTTACAATCTTGACTTGCACTTAAAATGCAGATGCATTTGTGGAAACTGTGTGCCCATGCAAACTGGGCAGGAAAGTGTCTTCTGTCGTGAAATCTCAAAGTCATCTGATAAGATACCACATTCCATGTTCTGTATTACTGAGAATGAGAATTTTACTGCTGTGTGCACAAATGGAGCTGTTATTTAGATAACTTATAACCAGTATCCAGAGAATGAAGGGCCGATTTATAATGAGCCACTAAATGGGTATGTATATGTATGCTTGTAAACATTGTAATATTTTTTGTCAGCCCATGCATCACCAACATAAGTATGTGTGTCTGGAAAAGGTTTCTGATTTTGGGTAGTGCATGAATTATGTGGGATTGTTGTAAGGAGTTCACCTACAGTTGGTATATGTCAGTATCAATATGGCCACGGAAAAGAGCATAGTCATAATTTTGGTCTAGAAATGAGCAAGCTTGTGAATGGGTGGACTGCACACTAATGCTAAACATCTCATGGCCATTAACAACGTCCCTGAAAGTTTTCCATTTGGTATATATTCTGTATCATTACACTACTTGCAATAAATTGCATGACGTCAATGAGATTTAACATAATTCATTGTTCCATAAACTCCATCCAATCTAGATGTGGTTACTTGCACCATTTGTACAGATACATGTATTTGTCATACCACCAAAACTGCTGCCAAAACAAATCAAGCATTCCTTTAGGATAAAAAACACTTAGATTATAAATTATTATGTCCTTTGACTGTAAAATGAAATATTATATAGCTCCAGAGGGTATATAATTCATGCCACTAAGAATTTTATGAACCAAATGAGGAAAAAGGTTGTGAAAATTTTGTCACCCAAGGTTTCAGAGTATGGTATTAAATATAGATTGAGTACATGTTTCCTCTTTTCTGTCAGTACATACAGATATGTTGCCAAAAGGCAATATACCTATTGGATACATGAGAAGCTGTCATCTTGTTTGGTAAAAAAAAAAATTGGAGAGAGAGCTTTCCACGTGAAATTACCGTAGTTTTTCGGTTATAAGGTATACTCGGCTATAAAACGCACCCCCAACTCAGCAACACTTGGTAAAAAGACGCACCATAAACTGAAAGTAACATCAGAATGAAATACATGTGGAGCGACAACGAAGTTGTTGTAAACAAGAACAAAAAACCGTGCATGAATAAACAGCCAAAAAAGGAGAGGGAACACATTTTATCAAGTTTATGTACTTGTGACCTACGAAATAACCAAATGTTTGTAAATAAAACAAGAACGTTGCTTCCTGATTCGATTCGAGCGAAATTGTCACATGCGCGGGCGAATAAAACTAAAGCTGATTCACCTTGATTATTCAGTAGCGTAAACACTAGCGACGAGAACGCTCGAGTAACTGACCACAAATGTCAGTGCACAAAAATGGATGGATGGACGAAGGTTTGTTTAATTTCTTTAAAAAAAACATCAGTTTCCATATCTCGCAATGGAGGTGTTTGCGATGATAGCACTATGCTTAAGTATCACATTACAATAGCACCTGCTTTTAAGCACGTCCGATATACAAAGACAGCTTGGTTTGAAAATACTCGCGATGTTCTTTTATCTCTCATTACCAGTTTTGAACAAGTCGAATTGAAGTTCTGCTTGCCGTTATATCGCAAACTAAGGCGATAAAATCAATTTTCAATTTGGAGCAATTTCCTTGCTTTCGGCTTATAAATCTGAGACAACTTGTTCCCGTGAGGTCAAACTCCCGTCTAGGTTGGCGTATGAAGAGGACACACAGTTACTCCACTTTCTACTGAGGATATTATTATCCAGCCACTAAGATCATCCCCCCTGAATGTAAACAAGCGCTTACTTTGCCGAAAGGATGCGAAGTGAAAGGCTCTGGCCAAATATATTCACGGCTACTGGACATACGTAAATTCGATTTATACGCCACTGATAAGAATATCAAAGGTTTGCACGGACGTCTCAGCTATTCACATCCCAGCAAACTTAATATAAGATCGAATTATCAGAGAGAGCAAAAGGATCACTCTACTTCCAGCTATTTCAAACAAGATGGAAAATGCCTACTGCTAATTTTCTGCCGTTTTGCAAACGCTGAACGAATAGATTAGGAATTGCCGCTTGAAGTCGTCCCGTTATTCGGCGGCCAAGAATTGTTGTCGGTGTTGCTTCTTTTCTAGCCAATTTTTGGTTCGGATTCCACATTTATATAATTTAAAAAAGTTGGTACGGCATCATCTTTCAAGTCAGCCTTCGTGGCTTGAAAGCTGGAACTAGCGAACTCCTTGCCACGAGATTTTGTTTGAAGCTGTGTGGTGTGAAATGTAAAATGGTCTGCACAAGCGATTCCCTCTTCAAATAGTGGAACAGAGAATTAACTCTGAAGTGTAAATTAAAGTGCTACTTAAACCCATGAATAACCCACTGGGCGTTAGCCCTAGTAAAGGGAAACAGGGAACCACACGAGGCAAAGAAAAAATCTTTTGACCTCGGTGGGAATCGAACCCACGACCTCCGGATTAGATCTACCGTTACTCTGCCGACTGAGCTACAAGGTCGCACAGAGAAAGTCGGGGACGATTTTAGATGGTGGATCGCGGCAAAGAGAAAGTAAGGGTACATATGAATGTTGTGCCGCGTAGCACTAGGAACACAAATAGTGGAACAGAGAATTAACTCTGAAGTGTAAATTAAAGTGCTACTTAAACCCATGAATAACCCACTGGGCGTTCCACTATTTGTGTTCCTAGTGCTACGCGGCACAACATTCATATGTACCCTTACTTTCTCTTTGCCGCGATCCACCATCTAAAATTGTCCCCGACTTTCTCTGTGCGACCTTGTAGCTCAGTCGGCAGAGTAACGGTAGATCTAATCCGGAGGTCGTGGGTTCGATTCCCACCGAGGTCAAAAGATTTTTTCTTTGCCTCGTGTGGTTCCCTGTTTCCCTTTACTAGGGCTAACGCCCAGTGGGTTATTCATGGGTTTAAGTAGCACTTTAATTTACACTTCAGAGTTAATTCTCTGTTCCACTATTTGTGTTCCTAGTGCTACGCGGCACAACATTCATATGTACCCTTACTTTCTCTTTGCCGCGATCCACCATCTAAAATCGTCCCCGACTTTCTCTGTGCGACCTTGTAGCTCAGTCGGCAGAGTAACGGTAGATCTAATCCGGAGGTCGTGGGTTCGATTCCCACCGAGGTCAAAAGATTTTTTCTTTGCCTCGTGTGGTTCCCTGTTTCCCTTTACTAGGGCTAACGCCCAGTGGGTTATTCATGGGTTTAAGTAGCACTTTAATTTACACTTCAGAGTTAATTCTCTGTTCCACTATTTATGATTCCCTCTTCAGTCTTTTCATTTCCTCCGTAGTTTTGGGTCATGTGGAAACTTGAAAGTACTTACTTTACACTTGGAATTGTTGCTGCAGTTTATTGCAGCACAAAGCACAATGCTTTCCGCTAAAAAAAAACGACACTAATTTCAAGACTCACTTGTAGTTTTTAATGTTGCCGCAATTTTTCAGCTCGCCAATAGTGACGTCACTACTGTTAATTCCGACAAATTCCCGACAATTGACCCGACCGCTCTACGAATACGAAAGCCAAAATGAAGCACTTTTCAGCATCCAATATCTCTGGGATACAATACCCGATCACTCTGAAACTCTAGAATATGTTTATTTCTTACTTAAGCTACAAAATTCAATAAAAATTGACTTAAGAAAAAAACTTTGAAATTTTGGTTCATTTGACCTTTAAGGATTAATATCACTTGTGTTTTCAGAAATTTGCTGAAATTGCCCTCGTCGCGCAAAACATAAGAGATACTTTACGAGGACTCATTGCGATTACGTGTTAATAGCATAAGGGCAAACGTTTCTTTCAGTTCTTAGCACTATAGAAACACTGACGTCGAAAAACGTGTACAGTCAGCCAAGCGGAGGAAAACACTCGTCCGCTTGCAATCAAAACAGCAAACAAACAAATCGACTAGCTACTTCTTTGTGTCCAAAACGAGTATATTGTTATTTATATCCAGTCGAGACAAACCTCAAATGCTAAGCTTCAATTTATTTAAGTTACTTGTGTTGTCGAGCTTTCTACGAATCCACCAAAGTAAAAAAACGCATCTAGCAAACGGTTTGTCCAAAGAAAGAACTTCTTCCACTGAGTTTGAGCTGCTCGTTCCTGCCGTTAATGCCGGTGAATTGTTCAGTGAACTTTCGTGGTGAGCTGCATGATGCCGCGGTAAAGTGAAGAAGCCCTTGAAGCGTTAAATCATTTTGTTTTTCAACCCACAATCCGGTTGTATAAAAATGGATCCAAAATTTACGAATTTCCTGAGAAAAATGTTTTCCTCTTCTATTTTATCAGTTGAAAATTCTCCTTCCGGAGTATCTAGATTCCGGAGTAAGTAGTTCTTGATTTTTATGCCTTTTACGCGTTACGCGAATTAAAAGACAGGACTTCGAAGAAGATGAAGTTGTTGTGCTCAAAATAAAGAAACCAAATGAATGTGAAATCTCGAGCCGCAGAAAGCGCACGAAAAATTACTAAGCCTCGTTTTGGTTTGGGTGTCCTACACCTGCGATCCAATCGGAAACCAGTACCTGGTCAGTGGTCAACTTCAAAAAAAGCACCTGTCCTCGATGAGGTCTTAACTTGAGCCCGCGATATGGTTAGTGAAATACGTTTGCTTAAACAAAGTTTTACCGTGTCCTTTTTCGGACCATGATTTTGTTGTTTTAAATCTGTCTGTTGATAATCGCCCTGGTCCTCGAAACAGTATTTGGAAATTTAACACTGCCCTTTTGTCTGATGTAGACTTCAAGCGTGAATTGTCAGCACTCATTAATAGTCACAAGGGTCGTATTGCTGATTTATTTATTTTATTTTATTTTATTTTATTTATTCGCCAGAGACCTGGCAGGGACACTACAACAGCTTGCCCGTAACTGCAAATCCCTTCCCGATAACCACATTCTAGTAGAGATAGACCACCACACCGGGATCTACGTCCCCTACTCTTTTCGAACAGTGCGTGGGTTCTTTAACGTCCCACAGAATCAATTATGAAGAGTTGTGAGACGGGGCCTACGGTTTATCGTCCTTATCCGACTAGACTAGACTAGAAAGTCTAACCATTTGCAGATGTCATTACAAAGGCAGCACTTTCTCCTCAATTATTTAAAGACCCTGAGTGTTGGTCCGGTCGGGGTTTGAACCCGCGACCTCCCGCGCGGTAGTCCGGTGCTCTACCAACTGAGCTAACTGGTCGGCGGTTTCTGTTGTCTGGAGAAATGGTGGGATAGTTTAAAACTTCCGCAACGCATGCATTGGTTTTTCTTATCGTAAGCGTAAAATTGCTAATCTCGAACGTAATCGCTTGACTAAACGTTTAATCTGGGCCAAGCATGCCTTTTCACAAGGTGACCATTCTATGTCTTCGGAAATAAGAGACCTCGAAACTGCCCTTTCGTCCCTCCTATTACGGGACGCGGAGGGCTCGAAAATTTGCTCACGTGCCAAATGGATCGAGGAACGTGAAAAACCAACTCGGTATTTCTTTCGGCTCGAGCAAAAGCGAGCTGAGAACAATACGTTTGATTGTCTCTTCGATTCAATTGGTGTGGAGAAAACGTCACAGTCTGATGTTGAGTCTATTCTTGTCGACTTTTATAAAAATCTTTTCACCAAAGATGACCTTGACGTACAGATTCAAGCTGAAATAATTGACGACCTTGAATTTTCATTAACGGACCTTGAACGCGAAAGCTGTGAGGGTAAAATAACGAAAGATGAGCTTTTTCTGCCCTGAAAGGCCTTCAGACTGGTAAATCGCCTGGGTCTGATGGTCTTCCGCCTGAATTTTATCTGTCTTTCTGGCCGGATGATTTGGGCGACATTCTCGTTTTAGTTCTTAACGAAAACTATCGTTTGGGGGTCCTAACTGACAGCCAGCGTGAAAAATTGGCGTCCAATATCTCTCCTAAACACAAATTATAAATTGGCATCCAAGGTAATCACAGAGCGTTTAAAACCGGTGATGAGTTCTATTGTTCATCACGATCAAACGTGCGGCGTAGTGGGAAGATCGATTTATTTTAACTTACAGTTAATCCGTGATACACTCGATATGATTGACAAAACTGATGAAACTGGCATTCTTGTTACGCTAGACCAGGAAAAAGCTTTTGATCGCGTTGACCATGGTTTTCTTATGCGCACTCTTTCTAAATTTGGTTTTGGTCCTTCCTTTTGTCGCTGGGTGCGTCTCTTTTATAATGATGTCCTTCCACGTATTATCTGTAATGGCAATCTCACTAACGCCGTTTTCCTTGAGAAGGGAGTGAGGCAGGGTTGTCCCCTGTCTCCCCTTCTTTATGTCTTGGTATCGGAGGTTTTGTCAACTCAAATCAGGAAATGTAAGCAAATCGAGGGTTTCCGGCTTCCCGGAGCTGGGGGTCTTCAATTTAAAATCTCCCAGTACGCGGATGATGCCACTAATTTTGTTAAAAGCGAGCTTTCTCTCTGTCATCTTTTGCGTGTTGTACATAAGTATGAACTAGGCTCAGGCGCCAAGCTCAACTCCTCCAAGTCAGAGGCTATGTGGCTTGGGCGGTGGAGAACGAATGGCGCCTCTCCCTTCGGTTTAAATTGGATCGAAAATGAAAATTTTAGGGGTTTATTTTTCAAATGGCCTAGTATCTGTCGAGTCGGATAACTGGAAATGGAAGCTTGACAAACTAGAAACCGTTCTTAATTTATGGAAACAGAGAGCTGTCTTTTTCAGGCTGTGCAATGATTGTTAATGTATTTGGCACTAGCCGGTTTTGGCACGTGGCCAAAATTATCGCGCCTGCCAATTGAGTTTGTGATCGTTTTTATAGTCTCGTATGGTCTTTTGTGTGGAGAGGTAAAACGGAGAGCGTCAGTCGGCAGCGTTGCCACGCGCCTATCGAACTTGGTGGCTTAAACGTTGTTGACTTTCGTTCTAAATGTGTTAGTCTTCGTCTGCGAAGACTAACACATTTCCGCGATAATTTTGCGATAATTTTGGTGGCCTCCGCGATAATTTTGGTGGCCACAAATGGCATTATCTGGCCCGTTCTTTTATCGGGAATCGCCTAGCAAGACTTGGCGCGCGATTTCCTTTTGCTTCGAATCTGGTTCCGTCTTCATCGGAGCCTTCTCTTTTTTACCGTAGATGTCTAAACATTTTCCAGCAGCTATTTGATAAGTATGGTGCGTTACCTGACGATCTTTCTTGTAAGGAAATTTATTTGCTTTTATTTGATTTCCCACGTGCTGCGCCTAGGTGTGCCGGCTTGTGGAGGTCTGTTGTGGGCCGTCCCATAGAGCGGTGGAC
>JAEMWC010000409.1:115000-117500 GCA_016490735.1 Pachyseris speciosa
TCCTTAAGAACGATGATGTCTACCGAGTTGAAAAAGTTTTGCGTAAGCGAAAACGCAAAGGAGTAGTGGAATATTTTGTGAAATGGAAAGGATACCCAGACAAGTTTAACAGCTGGGTTGCTGAAAGTGATATCTCGAAATTGTAATGTAGGCTTTGTTTTCGAATTTAATAAAAGAAAGTGAAAATGTTAGTTGATTGTTGCGTGATTTCTTATAAATTTAGAATACCAGAGTAAAAATTTCATTTCGACACAAGACACGACGGAGGTAACACAGTTTTATCTCCATCTCCCTAGTAATAGTAGTCTCGATAAGTTTCCAAAGAATACCTTATCCGAGTATAGAGTAGGAGAAATTGAGGAAAATGGAGGCCGAGTTTAGTCAACTCAGAGATGAAAAGGCATATATGGAGGTCTACCAGCGACGTGAAAACCTGCGGTTTTTCGGAATTAAAGAGGCTTCCACCAGGGACACTGAGGAAGGTACAAAGACAGTGTTGCTTGATTTTTTGAAGAACGAACTTCGCATGGACAATGCCGATAGCTTTGAATTCCAGAGGGTCCATCGAATTGGAAAGCGCAGCTCTTCTGAAGGAAAGCCGAGGCAAATCATTGCTAGGTTCCTACGATATCCAGACCGAGAGAGTGTCATGTCCAGAGTGAAGGAATTAAAAGGCAAAGAGTTTGGCATTTCAGCGGATTATCCTAAAGTCATCATTGATCGTAGGAAAAAGAAAATGCATTTATTGAAGAAAGCGAAAGAACAGGGTAAGACCGTTTTTTTTTAGTAGGGCAGAGCCTGATAAACTGTATATAGATGGTGTTTTAGTATCGTGATCCGTATTACTCCCAATCAAAAAGCCATATAATTTACGAACAATGTGTTTTTAATATTTTGCTTCCAAAGAAACCGGAGCGGTATGTAAATGTCTGTACATGTTATAATGAATGCAAGACCCGTTTTGCTAGTAGCGTCATTAACAGCTTTTGCCGGCTACTGTCTTATTTTTTTAATTAAGTGTTGAATCTTGTCGTGTTGTTTTTGTCTTTTACTGTAGTTTTTGGTGTGTTAATTAAGCAGTGGTTTTGTTTGAGGGGACGTGCGGGACTCATATGAGCGCTTTCATATTGGCAATATTTCTTCACTCGTTTATCAATCCGTGTTATTTATTGCATTGCTCATCACAGTGTATGAAACGTAATCTGAATTTTAAAATGTTATCGTTGAATGCTCGAGGGATTCGTTCTTTCGAAAAAAGAAAGGCGCTTTTTCATTGGTTAGCAAAAGACAAATACGATATAATATTTTTGCAAGAAACGTACAGCACTCCTGAAGTAGAAAATATATGGAAGTCACAGTGGAGGGGAGATATTTACTTCAGTCATGGTTCGGAACATAGCAGAGGAGTTATGATACTTGTAAAAGAGGGACTTGACTGTGAATTTAAGGTTTGTTGCGAGGATACACAGGGTAGATTCATCATACTTAAAGGCCTTATTCAGGGTCACGAGTTTGTTCTTGCCAATATTTATGCACCAAATAGAATTAATGATCAATGTATTTTCTTTGAAGAAATTCAAACTCATCTTGATGATCTGGAAATAGAAACAAATTGTGAGATAGTTATTGGGGGAGATTTTAATGTGATTCTCGACACTAGTATGGATGGGGTTGGTGGTAAACCTAAACTAAAAGAATCATGCAAAAAGATCGAAAATTTGTGTTCTTCTTTTGACTTGATCGATATATGGAGGATAAGAAATCCAGAAGTTCAACGTTTTACGTGGAGACAGAAGAACCCAATAATACAACGTCGTTTAGATTTTTGGTTAATTACTAGCAGTATACAAGAAGACATAGAAAATGTAGATATCATTCCTGCAATAAGAACAGATCATTCGGCTATTACGATGGATATAAACGGGATTGAGCAAGCAGTGAGGGGTCCATCCGTTTGGAAATTTAACTCCAGTCTCTTAGAGGATGATGAATACATTGCATTGATATTTGAAAAATATGAAAAGTGGCAGGAAGAAGGCAGTGTTTTTCAAGACCCAAGGGTCCTCTGGGACTTTATTAAATGCAAAATTCGATACGAAACTATTACTTTTAGTAAAAGGAAGGCAAGAAAAAGAAGGGAAAAATTGTCAGCTTTAGAGAAAGATATTAAAGAATGTGCCTCCAAATGTGATGAGGACCCCACCCCTGAAAATTTCAATGATTTGGAAGTTTTACAATCAGAATATGATCGGCAATATGAATACATTACTCAGGGAGCAATTATAAGATCAAGAGTTAACTGGTACGAACTTGGAGAAAAAAATAACAAGTATTTTTTGAATCTAGAAAACTCCAAAAAGAAAAAGAGTAGCATCAGAAAGTTAGTTACGACAGATGACAAATGTACAACTGAGCCGAAACAAATAATGATAGAAATTCACAATTTCTATGCAAATCTTTATGACAAGGACTCTGGAGGCATTCCGAGTGATGAATTCCT
>JAEMWC010000409.1:120000-130000 GCA_016490735.1 Pachyseris speciosa
AGTTCGTCAACAAAGATCGTATTGTAAATCGTGTAAATTGGACTGTACATTATTTTCTTTTATGTTAATACTTCTTGTTAGCATATTAAGTAATTTATATTGTATTTGTCTTGTTTATTCTTGAAAATGCTATTTGACAATAAAAACTTTCAAATTACAGAAAAAAAAAAGTTGTACGAAGACTATTATTTAAGCCAAGCTAAACAGAAAGGAGGTAATTTACCGGCTTTTCACGGATCCCGATTTCAACAAGGCTATGGACTAGGTTCCATATTTAAAGGTCTGTTTCGCTGGGCCATGCCTCACCTGAAACAGGGTGCTAAAGTACTCGGCAAAAAAGCATTGTAAACAGGAGTCCAAGTGGCTCAAGATGTTCTGGATGGAGATCATGTTAAAACCACAGTCAGCAAACGGGCAAAACAAGCTCTCAGTGACATGTCTTCCCAGAATTCCTCGCAGTCAGGAGCTGGTCGGAAAGGTACAAAAAGGAAAGCGCCGGGAACAAAAATCAGTTCACCTCCAGGCAAGAGAGTGAAAGCATCTCCACAGCAAAAGAAGAAGAAAGGAGACTTGAGTGACTTTTTTTCAATAAGGAAATAATGGCCTTTGTTCATCACGAGTCAAGCCAGTGTACTAAATCAGAACTGGATTTGTTTAGCATCCCTTCAACACAAACCTCTATCAGCAAAGGTCAATGGATTGAGTATCACCCTCTCAGCAACATCACCGACACTGGTCCTATCGAATTTGACGTATCTGGAAGCGGAGAAGAATATCTGGATTTAGCACGAACACAACTGTATGTGAAGGCTAAGATCACCAAACCAAACTGTACCAACCTAGACCCAGATACACAAGTGGGACCTGTGAACCTATTTTTACATTCCCTGTTTTCTCAAGTGGACGTATCCCTAAACGAGCGACTGATCTCCCCCTCCACCAACACCTACCCATACCGTGCCATGCTTGAAATGCTGCTGAATTATGGAGAAGAAGCCAAGAAAAGTCAATTGTCAATGTCGTTGTTTTACAAAGATACCCCAGGCAAGATGGATGCGGTGAATCCAGTGGCTGAAGCTGCTGATGCAAACCTAGGGTTGAAAGCTCGCTATGCTTTGACAGCGAGAAGCAACACGGTGGATATGATGGGTCCCATACACAGCGATCGTTTCTTCCAAGAACGCTTATTACTGAATGGAGTCAATCTAAGAATCAGGCTCAACAGAACCAAGAATGCTTTCTGCCTGGTCTCGTCTGCTGTTAATCCTCAGTTTAAGGTGGTTATTACACAGGCCATCCTATATGTAAGGAAAGTGAAAGTAGCACCCGCCATCAGTCTAGGACATGCGGCCGCATTGAAACAAGCGACCGCCAAGTATCCGATTCGTCGAATCGAGTGCAAAGTCCTCTCTATTCCCGGAGGTTTCCCTACTTTCACCCCAGACAACATCTTTTTGGGTCAAATTCCCAAGCGTATAGTATTGGGATTAGTGGATACAGAAGCTTACAACGGGAGTTACGGTACTAATCCCTTCGACTTCAAACATCACAACTTAACCCAAGTAGGAGTGTACGTGGATGGCGAGCAAATCCCTCGAAAACCTCTGTTTTTGAAATTTGATGAGGCTGGTGGTCAGAATTTCATAGCCGGCTTTCACAGCCTTTTCTCCGGCATTGGAAAGCTTTCCCAGGATACGGGCAATCAGGTGACAAGAAGCGATTACGGTCAGGGATACACCTTATTTGCATTTGATTTGACCCCAGATCACTGCCGGGGAGAACATTTTGAGCTTATAAAACAAGGTAACCTGCGAGTAGAGCTCCACTTCGCTCACCCACTCGCCAATACAGTCAACCTCATCATCTACGCAGAATTTCAAAACGTGATTGAGATCGACGCAAGCCGAAACGTTCTGTACGACTACACAAACTAGCTAACATGGACACCGTTCAGCTGACGCTCATTTTGAGAAAGGATAAATATACCAGAGGCGTGTTTCAAGGAGTCTACCCTTAAGACAAACTACCGACCAGTGTTTCGTCTTACCCAGCCCTGTTCATAGCCAATGTGGATACCAGTGACAAGCCTGGGTCGCACTGGATTGCGTTTTATTTCACCAAGGACCGAGAGAGAGAATTTTTTGACTCTTACGGATTACCTCCAAGCAATTATTCAAGAACATTTACAAACTTTTTGAACAATATTTCTGACAGCTGGATTTTTAAATACTGTGACATTGCAAAGCGTAAACTCGAAAGTTTGCGGTCATTACTGTTTGTATTTTGCCTTATTTCGCTCTAGACAGGTTAACATGAGCAAGATTGTACATCGTTTTTCAAGCAATAAAAGTCGAAATGAGCATGATTTTCTTGTAAAACGGTTCATTGAGAAACATTTCCCTCTAAGTCTTCCGAAATATATCACTGATGTAAAGAAACAAAGAGCAATAGCACAAAGCAATAAGCACACCATGTAATTTCTTTTCAAAGTATTTTATTGAGTGATCAAAATAAAGATTACAATTTGAAAAATAAAATTCAAGTGTTCTTTTTTATTGCCTATAGTCGCAACCAGCGCACAGCTTGAGGGCGTGGACTCTCAACTCTTCGCCTTTTCTTTCTCGTGGGAGATACCGTCACAGGTGGAGTAGGTAGCCAACGGGAAGGACTCTCAGGCGTCTCTTCTCGCACTCTTGCTTTAAACTCGCGAATAGCACTCTGTCTCTGGGGATTACGCACTAGATTTTCTGGTACATTCATTCGGGCCAGTCCCCTCGCAAACACCGACCATCCCACGGGTTCAAAGCCTTTACGGTGACGCAGCATATCATTGACTAAATCCACCACGTGAGAGCCGTTTATAGGTTTTTTTTCGTACAACAATTCGCCTTTATCATTCCAGTTCAACACATCTCGATTTTCTTTAATTTTGTCCAGCAATTGACGCACTCCGTTCTTGTAAATCTTGGGTACACTTTTCATCACTTCTTGCTTCACGGCTGAGGTAATCTGAGATTTTTCAGGACGAGATTCCTCTACCTGTTTCTCACTTTCCTCTGGATTGGGGGTTTCTGTGGGCTTAACGGCTGTCAGCTTGACGTGGAGGGGTTGACCTTTTCGCTGATCATAATAGGTCAAATAGCGCTGCAATACTTGATTATACAGCTTCGCCTTTGCTTCATCGTCTAATTCTTTGCTGGATAAAATGTCGCTCATTTCCCTGTCTAAGGTTCTCAGAGTTTGTGTCACGGGTGGGGTTAAGATCTGCTGGCGTTGTTGTAATCTTTCCAGTGTATTCTCAGGCACGAGAACCATGCGCCGAGTATGATTCATCCCTTACGTAAGGATTGAACTTAATACACGAAGCACGGGTGGTAACAACACACTTAAAAAATTTCCTCCGTGTTGAACCAAAAGTTTCTTTTTCTTGTGGAGCGCTGTATTTTTGTCAGCTAGAGCGATCAGCGATTTCTTGTGAACTAAAAGCTTTTTCTTGGCTGGTTTACTGACAGGCACTGTTCCTTTCAGAACATTAAAAACACACTCACAAATGGTTCTCCCCACAGTGTCGTCTGCTACTTTCAAAATTGCTTTACGCTGAGCGGGTGTACACTTTACCAGGAGCTTCAAAAAGTCGTGGTTCTTTCTCAGTCGCTGGGCCATGCTCAACTGAAGTAAACTGAAGTGGTTCACTCTTTTTATAGCCTTCTAACATAGGCGCATTTCGTCTCCCCAGGGAAGATGTTACTGCGTAACCGGAAGTCGCTAGGTGTTTCCGGTTTGAGATCGCATAATAAATAACCATAAGACCGTTTCGTTGCATCTTGAAAGGCTTCTTGCATGTATTTCACATGGCCAGCAAACATTTGCTTCGCCAAGTGATTGACTTGACTGCTATCTCTCGGAGACTTGAACAGTACCAAGTAATGACAATTCAAACTCATATCTCTCAGCTCTTTTCCGCGGTGAAAAATGTTTTGCAAAATAAAGATAACACTTAGGTTCCGATGATGGCAGCCTTTGGCAGCAAGTGGTTATTCTCTGGTCGTTACTCAATTCGTGCATTAAATCGTCAATGACCACTAAATTCCGAATGGTGGGATTGATCATGGATTCTAAATCACTAGGAACGCCTTCGATAAAGGTGATGTTGGGAATCATCGTAGGCTGGTTGGTAAATGCCATAACACCAAATGATATTTTCAGGAGCGCCTTCGATCATGTCTTCTCCTGCTTCGAGTAAACGTTTAACAAACTGACTTTTCCCACAACAGGTCGGTCCTGCTACAAGAGCGGGGAAGGGGTGTTTCCGTCTTGGATCCATGCTTACAACTGATTGATTGAACGGCATGCTCTCACATTTATGGAAAAATCGTTTTGGGTTCAGTCTCTTTGTCATATACGCGAACCACATTGGTGTTTCGCAAATTGTAACCAATACTTGCGTTCTAACTCTGTTAACTCGTGTACTTGAGTTAGATGATTTGCCAAACGAACTAAAAATTTCGAACCACAGCCGGGTATGGGACAACTTTTGCATGTTCGCCGCACCATCTTCGCGGTTTGAAAGTTGGATTACAACTGAACAAAACTGTTAATAACACGACATTTATCGGGCCAAGAGGGCCAAGAGAGCCAAGAGGGCCATTTTTAGCTGTGTTTTCGCTGCGATCGCGCTTTGAGTCAGATATCAAGCCATGTTTAGCATATCAAACTGTATTCATTTTCAAACCATGTACAATCTTTCGGCAAAATTCTACGAGAAAACTATGTCGAGGAAGAAACTATATACAATTGATTTACAATTTATCAAAAATCTCAAATTTCGAGCGGAACGGTAGTAACGCCATCCTCCAACACTTTTCTTTTTGGGTAGAAGTAGGAAAAACCATCTCGAACTTGTTCATAAGTATACATGCTATTGTTGACTACCCTAAAACCCTTGTTCATTCCTGCACTACTTTTTTTGGTCAGCAGAACATTCAGATATTTTTCTCTGGTAATGTCATTTGTTTTCTTGTTCACGCCTTTACAACTGAATTTATCGTAGGCACCAAAGCAATAATACGTCTTGCTACTTAACCCAATAATTCCCTCCCCCGACCACTCTTCTTTAAAAAGACCGGGTGTTCTCTTGTCGTAAGCCTTGTGTTCCCTGGTGTCGGTTCTTGGGAACCAGTTACACTTGTCTGTTGAAATCCCCCTTTCAGTTGTGGCTTCACTAAGCTCTCTACGCTATCCCCAGCAATGGCGATATAGGCGCTATCTGTGTCCATTTCACAGTACTGGAAATCACTACGATCAAGATATTTATCCATGAAATCAAAATAAAACTGTAACATTCTTAGCTTAGCGTATTGATACACGAAAAAGCCTATTTGCATTCGTAGATTCAACTTGATGGTTTTCTTGCACGATTGAACTTCATAAGTGTTCTCGTCTATGGAGTCAAGCTGTCTGAAGAAGGCTTTGTTGATAAGTCTTGAAGCTTTGATTTCTTCGCAAAACTTGACTTCTCTGTGCCGTTCTTGATCCGTAATGGTCTTGCCATAACTCGAATTGCCAACCTACAACATCATAAAATAACACATAAGACAGATATAACCAATAAAACAAACAAATACCTTGCTCAAATGGATTCATACTTACCAATTTCATCGTATCTGCGATGATGGCCTTGGTGGGATCGACATCTCCACCCCGTCTTGCATCCGAGACAGCCTCTCCAAAGGGTTGGAAGCAGGGAATGATGTGGGTCACCTCCAGTCCGTGCTCCAAGTACCATTTAATTAGAGGTGTAGCCAACAGAATCTTCTCCCCAAAGTAGCTACCGATCAAACTCCTTCGGGGTTGAGGCATAATGTTTTGTTTCTCGGCAAACGCTTTCATGTATTCCCCAATGTCATACCTCGAGATATTTCTGTGTTTTTAAAAATGGGGCACATCTCTGCAAACTTGGGTTTCAGATGGTCTGGTACCCGAATGTCACACTCCACAACTCCAAAGAGAGACTCGTTTCTGATAGCGCTTAGGATCTGAGCTTCCGTTAGGGTCTTGTTATGATCCAGGGGGCGGCTAAACTTGGATGTAAGAAAGTGCTGAACTTGTGAGTTTGTCTTCTTGAGTCGACGCCACTGGCACCCCCACATTTCAACGAGATGGTACCCCTGAGCTTTGATGTATTTGAATTAGCTTTGGTCTCTTCCAGTAATTCTTTCATTGACTTCTTTTCCTTTGGTAAGATGACAGTTATGCCCATGCCACCAGCAACCATGGAATTGAAAGACTGTTTGAGAAGGGCCGTGAAAACCATCCACCGGAAGTCTCCTCTCCCCGATGCGTTTTTCTGTATCGTTCATTTGGTGTCGAATGTGAATTCCCCGATTTTGAGCCTCCCATTCTAACCATTCCGTTGCCATCTTTGAGGAACTTTCTTTCTTGAACCCCGTTTTCTCCCTTCGTCTCGTAAACGATCCGGTAGGCATGTTTTGCATGATGGCCCATAGATACATTGCATTAGCATCGTATCTCACAATCTTTTGGCAGGGTCGTGGTTCTTTTCCCTTATTTAGCATCTCTTTTTCTCTGATTTTGGTCTTTCCAGCTTCATGGTACCGGTGGAAGATGATACTAGGACCACCCACCATTTTTTTCTTGAAGAGGTAGTAGAGATCTTTGTTTTCTCGTCAAATAAGGAGAAGAAGATACCAGGTTCCAGAGTTGTGAAAAGGTAAGTTAAGGTCACACCGGGGATAGAGATGCCTTGTCTCAGCATGTCGATGTTCTTGTTTTTCCAAAATACACACATCTTTTCCAGGGCATCACAGAAGGGTTGCACATCTAGGTTGTTATACCATATCAGGAAATCTTTAAATGTTTGCATGCTGTTGTCAGACCATACTTGTTGGCAGTACTGGTAGTCTTCATCGGAAATATTGGAATTCGTGAGGGATGAGAAGAAGGCTTCATGGGGTGGAAGATAGGTTTGATTTAACTTGTCCAGCGAGTCCATCCATTCATAGGGGAAGAAGGCTTTGATTTGAGGACACTCGTAGGCTTTAAGAAACTTGTCGTAGCTTGAATCCAGGAGCCAGGAAATTGGTGACATCTAGGAAGCGTAGGTGTGTCGTCTTCAAGCACATGAAGTTGTTGTTAAGTTTCACAGTGAATTGAACTTGTTCATTCTCGACCAGGACTGGAAAGAGGAACTCTTTGACGGCGTTTAAATCATATTTTCCCGAGTTGAAACCAAGAACCGGTAGCTCTTTTAAGTATTCCTCAAATCTATCTCTCAGTTTCTTCAAGGGGTGTTCCTTCTTCTTGTCAGGTTCATGGCTTGTCACTTCTGGCTTATCATCCATATTCTCTTGATCAACGTCACTCTGGTCCTCGCGTTCACCATCTAACGCCCAATAAGATGATGGACCTTGCTCTTCCACCTCATCGTCTAGGAAAACACGATCTTCCTCGGTTTCAGATTCTATGTCTTCTTCATCTTCATCATCATCGGTCTCCATCAGATCTTCTCCCTCATCTTCACTATCGTTTTGAGCACTCGGGTCTGTGGATGGACTGGGACCGGTTTGTTTCAGTTGCTCTAGCTTTTCGTAAATCGCCCCAAACAGAAATACATACTCTTCTTTCAATCGGCGATAACTTTCCTTACTGATTTCCACTAGGTAGTCGACCATCTGTTTGACAAGTTGTTTTGAATCCCCATCAGACACGACACACTTTGGTTGATCGTAGCCTGGTACGTTAGAAGAGACACTGACGCTCAATGGAATATGCTTGGAATTCCAAGCCAGTTTCTCTGTGTCGTTAAGACCAGTCTGACGATTAAACATGCATTCAAAGTCAAAGGTGGCTCTGTATGGGAAGAACTTGAGATGATCAGGAATGGTGAAACCTTCATCCTCTAACAGCTCAAAGATGGTCCGTGGCGTCTTGTAAGCACCCCCTGGAAACTGAAAATGAACTTTCGCTTCGCAAGTCTTCTCGTGTCGATGAAGCATCCCTACATGTTTCCAGAATTTTCCGCATCGAGAGCAGCAGTAAGATTTCGCGTACTTCTTTATATCCTTGATGAAGGAGAAGTGGTGCTGATAAAGGTTGAGGTACAGCGTACTCGGGTAGTGACAAAGCGAGCGATGAATCAATTGAGCCGCGATCTCAGGTTTGGTATCATAATCTTTATTCTCCATGTTATCTTCCTCTTCCCCATCGGGTTTTGTGGGCTCCAGAGAATAGACAAAGATGTTGACTTCATAGAGGTGTTCAAGCTCGGGCAGTTCTTTGAGCTTTACACCACAAAACTTCTTTTTGTCGGGTCGCGTTTCTCGATACTGTTCGTAGTAATGCTTGGCATCCCGCTCCAAATTCTTTGGGTGAAAACCGTTATGGAGTGCCAAAGCCCGAAAGAAGCATAGATTGTCGCTGTAGATTTTGCCGGTTTGTGCAATGTGATCCAAAGCAACCAACCCATGGTTTTCAGCCAGGTAGTCAGGCAAATCCGTTCCTCGCCCTATAGGATGCCCTCGGAGCTTGGTGACGAAAAAGGTCACATTGGTCACTGTATCAACAACCCATTTGGAGTTGGGGCGTCGTTGTCGTACCCATTCTAGCACATCAAGGTTTTCCAATGCTTGGCGGACTTGCTGAAGATCAGCTGCTGTTACAATCTGAAAGGGCGCTTCAAAGACTTGGTCGTTATTCCGAGAGCATAATATTGTAGTTCGCCAGTCTCGTTGTTTCTCAGGATAAACCCAAAGGACACGTTCAGTTTAAATACGGTGGATTGGTCAGCAAATATCGCAGGTAGTTGATAAGCTCTTGAGGCTGAAGGGAGATCAGGCGATAATTGTACCAGTCAAGAAGACGGTTTTGACGGTTGAATCGTGTTCTGATTTGATGCCAATGGCGACCGTACTCGGGAATAGGATTTTGGTGTTCCACGGGCAGATGATCAGTCATGTTTCTGGGGTCTTCTTGCCAGCTAGAACTTGAAGTTACTGTTTTCTCGATCGGGTATGGCTTCCTTTTCTTAGGATCAAGTCCTGAAATCGTTCACAACATTGATTAATCCCTCCCATTAAAACAGAACTGAATTATTATTGTGTTGTTGTAGCTCAAATTTGCATACAGTTAATCCTTTACCCAAAGACATTATTCCACTTCACTTCTTTCATCCTACATTTACATACGAATCATCCCGTGAACAAAGGGTAACAAAAGATGTGTTCAAACATGCCCTACCATTTCTTCTAAAATGAACATACGACTTGTCCTATTCACTAAAGATATATTTTAAATATTTGAGAGAGATCTACCTGATTCATCTTCGCGTGGTCGTTTTGTGGCCAGAGAAGAGGGTTTAGTGTGAGCTGTTTTCTGATGCGCTCGGAATGGAGCCAGATTTTGAAAGACTTCTCCGCAGGCAGTACACTTGTATTCTCGCTCAGCCGCTCGGCGTTCGTGAACTTGTTTCTCGTGGCGTTTTAGATCCGATTTGCGATGAAATGATTTTTCACATTTGGAGCATTGATGTTCTTTCTCTTTCAAATGAGTCCCTTGATGGCGTTTCAGAGCGTCTGCACGTGTGAAGACTTTGCCACAGGTTACACATCCATGACGAGACTTTTTAGTGAGACTATTATCGCCATCATCCTACAAAATTATAAAGCAAACCATATAAACGCCTTAACAAACTCGGTAACTAATTAAAAGTCATACTTGAAACCGTACCTCTGCTATTCGTTTGCTGCCAGTGCCACATTGTTGATAGTTCGAACAAGGTTCTTGCGGATCCTACAGACATTAGGTTTTATTAATAACCGTCATAATGACAAACAATGAAATCATCCAAAAGTGTTTCACAACCTATAAAGGATCAAAGAGCACATACCTGTGGTTCAAACTCTTTCACCCAATCATCCCACGGCTCAAACACTTCCGAAGGAATGTCCTGATCTTCCAAAGCGGTAAACTGGTTGAAAGCCAT
>JAEMWC010000409.1:135000-192500 GCA_016490735.1 Pachyseris speciosa
AATATACACATTTAACTATACAAGCTTCTGCCTCATATCAAAAAGACTACAACTTGTAGTTTGTTCTCTGTGATATGAATGAAGTTGCATGAGATTACAAGTACATCTTGAATGAGAGGTGTTACATAAAAAACACCTAGTCAAACACTCAAATAAATAAATCTCACACAGCCAAATGGCCCTGAATAAAGTGAATAACAATAACAATAACAACAGCAAAACAACAACAACATTGTAATTAATTACAATAACTCCCACAGCGTAACTCCAATTTAGGAGTTAAATTTATTCCCCAGTTGAAGAGAAAACTCTTTTGCTGGAGTTAAAATAACTTTTTTTGGAGTTAAAGTAACTTCGAACAAAAATAACTCCACCTTGAGGAGCTAGTTTAACCCCACTTCAGGAGTTAAAATAACTCTTTGAAAATTACTGTTAGGAGGCTATTAATCTTTTAAATTTAAGAACCAGCTGTCTATGCAATTACTGTCAATCATAAATGTTTAATACTTGTCACATTTAGGCTTGATCTGTAGGTTTTTATAACTTAATGATTATCATCTAGCTTGTTGGAAAGTTGGATAGCTTGTAAATAGTCAACAATTTCATGTATGTATCCTCTATTTAATTCTTATTATTGTTATTATTCATTTAATTTTATCTCTTAGTTTTTATTTTAGTCTTGCGTTTTATACATGAGCTCTTGGCTCGGATACCGAGGGCAACATCAATCCCACGCAATGACTTTAATAAATTGATTGATTGATAAGCAAACCTAATTTACTTTCGATACTCAATTGAAAACTGCTCTAATAAAATGCCAAAATGATAAAGTGAGTACCACAAAAGGTCTCACTGTAGATATCAAATTGTCAGTATTACATATCGCCGAGATTAACAGAACAAAATTCTAAAGATTTAAGTACACTTTACTTTACATCTTAACATCAAGATACATATTCTCTGCATTGTTGTTTACATTTTCCTTACAGTATTAGTTCAGAGAATTTATTTAAGCATCAAGGCATTTTATTCTTTTCTTATGACATATTTGATCACGTTGTGATGAGAAAGGTCACAATTTGGACTTGGATTGTCGAATCATAATGCTGGGGGAAATGAAGTTTGTTCACAATTTTTTCAGATCGTGTTTAGATGACTGTTGTTCATCATTCACTTGTACAGCGCCTACACCCCTTACGGGAATATAAACATTCTCTGCTATGTCACTGCGTTCCGCCGCAGAGAAAACGTTTAAGTTCTAATCAGCAGAAAGGCAACAACACGTTGAAATAGGAAGGACACGACCAGTAGTGTCGAGAAAAACAAAGAACGAGAGCGAGCGCGCGTAACTCAGAGGCCTATGCGCGAAGTAGCAAGAAGCTGTCGTCGGAGATTTTCACGGCAATATAATTCCTAGGCAGAGTCAGATTTCCACCTACCGTGGTTTTTAATGACGTGATCGGGAACTCCGCTATTAAGCGCAGCCGAAGCGCCCCCTATCCTAAGCGAGTGCAAACCTATACCCGACATATCAACACCGATGGCCCGAAACTTAGCCAAAACGACTTCCCTCGCCCTGGTGTAAGACAAACTCGTACCGGAACGAAGGGAATAACCCTTAGAAGAGGAAAAACTAAGGTTTTGAAAGACAAACTCAACCGAATCAAGATTACGCCTAGCCAGAGCGGCATAACGGAGCAGCATAACGCAGGGGCATGTGGGGGTACCAGTACTATACTAGCGATAACTAAAGTACACCCTTTACCCAATTGATCAACTTTGCTTTTAGAAACGTAGAGCTCAATATGATCTTGAAAGAAAGAAATGTCAAACCACCTAAGACGACTTAATTCGTCAACGCGCAAAAAACCAGCAAAAGCAAGCAAACAAAAACAAACGTCCCTGATATCCCCGAGGGATGCTGAGGGCGCAGCAAATCTATTAACTAACGCGACTAAATGCTCAGGCAAAATGGGTACCCTATTCAACTTAGACGGTTTCGAAGCAACGCGCTTACAACCTTCTAGAATAGCCAGAAGAAAAGGTGATTTACAAGGATTCGAGACCCCGCAAGCATTATGAAAAAAGCTTATACTGTAGAACGCCTGCTGAATTGAGGAATATGAAGACCCTGATTGAACCAACGAAATTAAATACAAGGCTACGTCTTCCTCTTGAGCCGGGAAATAAATAACCTCAGGGAAACCACTGGCCCAAGATTTCCAACGTTTGAAACAACCGTGGTAGGTCTTGAACGTGCTAGGAGCCTTGCTGTGGGCAAGAACCGCTGGAATGTGCGTACGCAGGCTCTCCAAAGCCGGATGGTGAACACGTGATACCCTGGAACTTGCAAACAAATAAAGGAAAAATAAGGCATAAGAGAAATGAGGAAAAATGGTAGACGTGGAATTCCGATTGCAATTTATTAAACGTGGACAGCCAATAACGCGTACATACAAAATATAGACAATAACAACAATATACGGAGAAAACAAAAAACCATTAAAATTCGTACAACGTTGCCAACAAAGGCCATACGTTAACAAAAGATAAACAAACACGCTCTAGAGCGACCGTCAAAAAGGCGCTAGCCCGTAAAAAACTATGAAAAAACGAACCGGAATAAATCGAAAAAAGTGACACGCGCTATAAAGCGCTAAGTATCGTACGTGAACCGCTATAAAGCGACAAGGGTCACACACGAACCGCTATAAAGCGCTAAACAGCGTACGTGAACCGCTATAAAGCAACGAGAGTCGTCCGTGAACCGCCAAAAAGCGCTACGTGGAATAGCGCGAAAAACTCTGCAATAAAGTACAAAAGCCTGAATAACGGCTCTAAAGACGCGAGCTGGCGTCCAAATATATAACAAGTACAGGAGCGCGAAAACCGAAAGCGCTAAAAATAGTAGGGAACCCCAAGTGGGAATCGTCAAAAATACCTGACGGGTCGGAAAATTCTATGATTCGGGAAACCGAATCCCGAGGGTGACCTAGAGGAAAGAGGTAAGGCCAAAAACTAGCAGAAGGCCATTTGGGGGCGATAAGCACACCGCGCGCGCGAGACGTTTCCAAATGCGCTAACGTACGCGCGACAAGAAAGATTGGAGGAACCAAATAGTTGTTAACGCCGCCCCAACTGGCACTAAAAGCGTCCACGCCTTCGCAATCGGGACACCAGAACTTAGAGTAAAAACGTTCGCACTTAGCGGAAAGAGAGGATGCGAAACGATCGACGTCAAAAGGACCAAAAATACTGCTAACATGTAGAAGAAAATAGTGGAGACAGCCCAATCATCATAATCAACAACGCGACTGACTGAATCCGCGTAAGAGTTGAGTGAGCGTGGGATCCACTCAACTTCAAGTGAAATATCATGTGCGGCACAATAGGCGAAAATTTCGAGAGCTAAAGCATGCAAACGAAGGCTGTTGCTGCACTTGGCGGAAATAGACGCCGCATTCTTACTATCCGTTAAGACCTTGACCACTTTGCCCGTAAGGGAAGCCCGAAAAGATTTCAGGCCATAAAGAATGGCTAACAATTCCCTGGCGTTACTATCCAAACCGGACTCCAAAGAGGAAAACACTTGAAAGAAAAGATCAAACCCCTCGCTATCAACGCGGAGGGCACACCCACCGCAGGCGAAACTGCTGGCGTCGGAAAACACGAGAGTCACGGGAAGCGAATATCTGGTGAGAGACCTCCCATTGAGTCTGGCACAGTTAGATAGCCAGAAATCAATTTCCTGAAGGCATTCGGAGAAAAACTGATAGGACCTAAAATCCAAAGGACAATCCCACCCGCTGTGAAGTTTGACGAATGATTGGAGGAACGTGGACATGAGGAGTGTAATGTTGCCATAACCAGGGGTGAGGGAAATAATTTGCCCAGTAACAGAGGCAACCGCGCGTGGGGTAACGGAGCGAGACCCAGATTTTAGTGATAGGAGTGCTCTAAGCAACTTGACGATGCGGCGGTGAGGAATAAATATGCGGCCACGCGAAAGATCCCAGACAATGCCCAACCATTCTAAAACCTGGGTAGGAACCCAAATAGATTTCTCCTCATTGGCGACCCACGCCCTCGTTGGCCAAATCAGATCTAACAGCCGAAGCGGTACTCTGAGCTACCGAAAAATCTTGGAGGCATCCGGCGCCGTCGTCTAAATACAAGACCAAGGGTATGCCCCGGGAGCACCAATGCTTAACAAACGGCCTAAAAACCTTTGTGAACACGTAAGGCGCTGACGAGAGACCGAACGGGAGCACGGCGAAAACAAAAAACCTGGGCTCTACAGAGCTACCGAGGGGCCACTGAAAGCCTAAATATGTTTGAGATTCCTCATGAATGCTTACGAGGTGATACCCAGACTTCATATCGAATTTCAACCTATAACCTGGCGAGTGTACGTAATTAAGAAAAATCCTACCATCCTCCATTTTAAACTTAACTTTGGGAATAAACTTATTGACGTGACGGAGGTCGAGAATAAGGCGGCACTTTCCCACAGAGCTAACGGATACCGGTAAAGGATTGACAACCGTGGGAGGCGTAAACACTTCGATAACAGAACCCGCAAGAAGCAGATCAGAAATAGCACTGTCAACAAAACTGGCGTGGTCTAAGGCAGACCTATTGTTACAGAAAAAAGCTCTAGGAGGCCATGAAATAAAAGGAATGCGATAACCGAAACGGATGATATAAAGAACCCAAGGGGAGGAACCGATACTAACCCAAAAATCAACCTTGCTCCTGAGCCTATCCTTATAAACTATGGGCGCTGACCCCTGCTTATACTCAAAACCACGAAAGGACAAACATTGTTCGTATTCAGAGTCGAAACAGTACTTATCTTGTGAGAGTAATTCAACAAACTCCTCCTCCACACGGGCATTGGCATAGAATAGTGAACGCCTAGAGCGCCGGAAGCCTCCCGCTGTAAAGACGCCATAAAAGAATTTTCAGGGACGGTTAACGGCGCCTGTGGAACTAGCTGGCAGCTGGCTAGATGAACAGCCGACGTGAAACCTTGCGAGGCGGACCGGGCACTCCTTTCACCAGTGGCCTGAAGAACCGCAGTATCGACAAGGCCCTCGGGTGAATTCACGGTTAGTGGTGAAACTATGTTGGTTTGTCGAAGAGGAAGCGAAGGGCTGTGAAGATTGCCAAGAACGCTGGCTCCCGTTGAACTGCCTTGAGTAAGGGGAGAAGAAAGATTGAGCTTGACGATTTCGGACCGCAAATCCCTCAACATTACGCTTCTTTCTTTGACGAGCTTGATCTCTCAGAGCCTGACTCTCTGCAACGCGAATTCTCTTGTCGTCGTCCTCGCTCAACGAGACGGGATTTGATTCGTAGTGTTTAACGGTCAACCAACCGGCCTCGGACGAATCCGCGATCCGTATCTTGCGGTTACGTTCCTGTAAAAGTTCTACGGTTTCGTCAAGAATTGAAAACGCCTCAGACTCGGGAGGTAGATCGGCCAAACGATCCTTAAGTGAAACAAGCTTGGCTAACACTTGACCGTTAAATTTGAAATTACGTTCGTTGCCGGTGTGATTAAACTTGATCTCCGACTGTTCCTTCAAAGAATTAGAAGCAGAAAGGGCAGCTGAAGCAACCTCTTGAGATTTCTGTACCTCGGACGAAATAACTGATTTGTGAAGGGCGAGCTGACTAACAACGAACTCCTTGAAACTAGCAAGATCTTGCTTTGTAACGGGCTCG
Organism: Pachyseris speciosa; assembly: GCA_016490735.1. Classification (NCBI taxonomy): domain Eukaryota; kingdom Metazoa; phylum Cnidaria; class Anthozoa; order Scleractinia; family Pachyseridae; genus Pachyseris; species Pachyseris speciosa. The sequence continues at coordinate 140,731 of JAEMWC010000409.1, forward strand.
TCTCCCATACTAGAAAATTAAGCTCGGCAAGGTACGAGCGGTAAAACTGGCTGTGTCGAGTGACTAACGCGAGAGGCGCCAAGGCTTAAATACCGAGATGCGACGTAAAATCCCTAGAGGATCAAACTGCGGCCATAAATGCAAATTCCGAACATAAACACATTAAGCTAGGAGAATGGGCCAAATGCCTTATGGGTAGTGATCAGCCTAGTCCCATTGCTTTCTCGGTTGGTTTAGGTCTGGATAATTATTATATTGGCAAAGAAGGCTTGGAATAGGATGTGATGGTAATGACATGCAGTCGTAAAGTTTTACCGTGCGATGGTGCGACCCAGATTACCGTTTCAACAATTTGGCTTCTAATCTCTGATGCTTGTTACACACGTAAAAACGCCCAGTCATGGGGTTTACAAGTATATACTCTTCAAACAAAGACAGCTATTTGCCTTAATTTCTAGACTACTTCGTCACAGACAAGGTCGTTATGCCAGGCTTAGATTCTGTGTTTCTTATTTGATTTTTGAAATTATGTTTGTTTTGAAATAATATCTGTTTGCTTGTTTGTTTCATTTTTTATTCGTTTATTTGAAGTAATTTCTTTGGACTTTTGACTTTACTCGTTTTTGGCTTACGAGTGTCTGAATTTGCCTTTCATACATGATCTTATAAGGATAAGCTTAACTAATTATATATTCTCTGTGCTTGTCTTGGCAATGGCAATGGTGAAATTCGCAGATGCGCATACAAATTCTGCATGCAACCGCAGAAAAAGTTTAAGACAAGCCATTCCGAGAAATGTTGATCGACTCCACGTGGAATTTACATTGAAACGTCTCGGCTATTGTCGTCGATGAGTTGCCAGTTGATTCTGTGCTGAATAATAACAAATCGGTATCCTCCGACAAGTTGTCACCTTTGAACATCTCTGTATTCGATCTCCGCGACAGCATTCTCCACACAAAACTGCAGTGACTTCTTTGAAATTGCCCGCTCCGCTGAATCTTTAACTGTTTCTCGTAGGCCTTTTTCCTTGTTTTCGTTCAGGGGTTAATCGTTGGAAGTTGACGTTTGCTGCTACATTCGTGCGCATCGATTCCTCTTCGGTCTCACAGATCGTCGGCGAAGACGCCGAAATAGCGATGGCATTACTGGAAGTTACAGTTCTCTCAATAAAACAGTATAATTCCGCGGCATTTCTTAATTTGCGGCCACGTCAACTTCTTCAAACGCATTCCGATCGTTTGCCATGCATATGTTTGCGATCAATGCCATATAGTAACTGCGCTCTTTGCGATCTCTTGAGCCCTTGAAGCCCTTGAACCGGATAAATTCTCAAACGTCAAACCACAGAATCTGCAACGATCGTTGCATTCGCTGCCCTTCTTTTTTCCCCCCGTTTCGAACTCTTCGTAAGAGTTCCGGACATTTCCACGCTAAATGATGGTTGTCCCGAGGTGAGATTTTTAACTTTTCCGACACTCGATAAATATTCACGATTTCACGCTTCTCGCAAGCGAAACTTCCCGCGCAACGAGGGCTCACCTTACGTCCTCTGATTGGTGAACGCATTGACAGTTAATTAACAGTAGACGTAATAGTCTTACCAGAGAATCGGTGGGGGGAATGCAAAACCCTGGGTTCTTAGAGCAGGCGTTCCCTCTCTCCACTCCCCAATCCCCTCTCCCTTTTTCCCTCCCTTTCCCTCCCCCTCCCCCTCGCCCTCCCTTTTCTACCCTTTGCACCGGCTGCATGTCATTGCTTCGTATTCTGATTGGTTCGCTGTACTGTTTCGGCCTGTTGTGATTGGTCAGAGTAATTGCTTTTCTATTGGTTTTACGACACTCAATCAAAAACCACTCTATTTACTCACCATTAATAACCTTTTCTAATTGCGGTAAACTACCAATGATGTCTGATGGGTGAACTCTACGGTAAACAAAGGTAATAAAATATGGTGAACTTTTGCCGTGAATTTCTCCAAGAATTGTCGATGACTTGAGAAGACACATCACACGCTCTACAGACTGCTTCCCGATCTTTTCTGATCTTCTCAACAAGTGGCGAATGAAGGAATTCATTTGCCAACACATTTTTCAAGTTTAATAATAGTAAATCGCTCTGTCTTTTGAAGGCATATTTCTGTAAGCTAACAAAGACCGTTCTGTTTCAATGCGCAAAAAAATTTAACCAGCAGAAAGGTTTAAGAGGCACCCAAATATTATGCCCCGATCGATTTTCGAGCTGTCAGGTTTCCAAAAATGCTTGCTTGCCTTATTTCTTGTTTTTCACGATGAATTTGTCCCTTCGAAACTACTCTCCCCCGATCTTCAGACTCCTTGTCCCCAATATGAAAACACCTATATGATGGACAAATTTATGTTGACCCTCACAAAGTAAACATTTCTTGAAGGAAAAAGAAAGTTTCGCTTTTTAGTACATACGAGACAAAACGTACGGTTATATGATCGATCGTAACGATCGCGTAACACATGAACGTGAACATTTGTAATGCAAAACATACCTGTGATGAAACACCTCTTATTGTTTCTGTTTTATAGTTTGAAGCATTCTGCTGTAAAGGAAGGTCCAAAACAAACACAAGAAATATGGCGGGATATGTTCGTTTACTGGACAGACTTAAAGGACATCAACTAAAACGGACAAACACATATTGCGGTTTCCAGTTTATCACAAGTAGACTGGAGTATAAAGTAACATAGTTTCATCTTTATATCTTTTTCAATATGTAAACAGATTCATTTCTCAGTGTAATCTGCAGTTCAAGCATATGATTTTCATACATTAATTCTCATTTATATCTTTTTATTGTCTTTTTGTTGCGGGTTAGTTGTCTGATGATTTTAGACGAGCTGTCTGACATTCTCCGCTAACCGTTTTTTTTATTTTCCGCAGAACTTGTCGCTTCATTTGAGTCCTGTTCCACAGCCAAATTGAAATGCAAACCATAGTGCAGGATGGTAAAAATTTGCGGATGATGGACACTCGCCACCGCACGAAAAGCAAAATATTTCGGGCAAAATATTTCGGTAATTTTTTTTTAATTAAAAAAATTAAAATATTTAAGAATTAGATTATGAGCTCGAGGTTTCTATCGCCTGATATCACGCATACAAATTATTTCAACTTCCTTTTATTTTTTTTTCTCATAGACCAATGATGTCACCCTTTGTTATACCATTGAGTATTTGCAAAAACGTTTAGCCGAATTAGGCATATGTGCTTTGTTTAAAGACTCAGCAGGTCATAATTTTTAATCATTAGGAGAAGCTTTGTAGGACATTTGCAATTTAGATGTGGTCCCGAAGAGGGTGACCTCTTTACGAGCAAAACGGACAATTTGTCGGTCCCAGGCTCATGCTACCCTGGGTGCCAGAGGTTATTTTCTTTGTTTGCTTTTCAGGGATTTTTTTTTTTCAGCGGGCCGCTGAAGCCAGGGCAGCCTCATGCAAAACCAAAACAAATTGAAGCCCGTTTCGACTTCTTTACTACGAAATGTTCATACTTTTCCAATTTTCACTTTTCGCCGGTGTTTGGGATCCACCTGCTTTACCAAACTCATTATCAGTGTGTCTAAAAACAACATAAAACAAAAAACGTGACCAATTTGACAATCGGCATGGCGATTATTTTAAAGACAAGCGCATTATCATGGACAGATTGTCCGCGTCTAGTAAACATTAATTTGACGTTTAGAAGACAGTCTCTCTATCTATTGGTCTGCCGCTGGAATATTTCAGAAACACTAATAAACCTTTAAAAGCTCCTGTGGTGCTTGTTCTCCGAAAGCGCTTTTAATAAATGTAAAAAATTCATAAAATTCGATTAGTATGGATTTTATCCTTGTTGCTGAAAATTAATTTAACATATTCAATAGTATTTAAAAATACTATTTAACTTAGCCCGATGAATATATGGTTTTGTTTTTATGTGCGATGTTATCGTGCGTGATAACAAAAGACACATGGTACCAGCCGTCAAACAGTGCGTAAATGCTAATATCGTTGTTAAATTCACTGTAAGTAAAGTTGAGATCAGCCTTCACCAGATGTTTTTTAACTACTATGCTTAATTAGAAAAGCTGAATACTAGAAAAAAGAACGGCAGACAAGACTAATCCTGACTCGTGTTGCCTGCTGTCTTGTCTTCAGTGGTCGAGTCTATATATCACGGCCCCTAACCCTTGCGATTGGACCTCGAGGTGGAAATTCCACCAGCCCCAAGCGAAGGGATGTACCACGAAAGCAGTTCACCGGAAAATTGTATCAATTCTACCAAAGATTTTTGCTATCGTAAAGCCAAACACGACTTGGAGGACGAAACACTGATCATACTGATCGGCATAAAATCGCTCGTAATAATCCTTGCCATCTGTGGGAACTACTTGCTCATAAAAGCGTTTTACAAATTTTCCAGCTTGCGAACTGCGTCCAACGTAATTCTGATGAGTTTGTGCGTCGCGGACAGTATGATACCGATCCTTTATGTCCTCGAAATCAGCGTATTGGCTCTAAAGCTAAGTTCTGTTGATACAAACTGTTCCACAATTTGCAAGTTAACCGCATGGTGCAGCGCGATACTTCTCGCGGTAATCATTCTTCATCTCGCGTTGATCAGCGTCGAACGTTTCATCGCCGTCAAGTTCTCTTTGCGGTACCACACCATAGTGACTAACCGCCGCGCGCTGTTCGCGTCTATCGTGGCATGGCTGTGGACTGTGGCTGTGACTGTTATTTTTCCACAGGGGCTCAGAGCAGGCAGCAAGGATGACCCCTACGAAAGCCTCCTTGAAGCGTTACATCCATGCCTCAAAACAGGACAAAAGAATAACCTACCGAGGTCATCGAAGGGATATCTTATCTTCCTTGTCACGGCACAGCTGATCATCCCATTGGTGGTCATTCTATGCTCGTACACCTACATTTTCATCGTGTCCTACCAACACAGAAGGCAAATCAGAGAACAAGACGACATCCAAGGACTTGCCGCCATTAAGCATGAGATTAAAGGGGCTCGTACTTTCGCCATTGTTATAACGATGTGCATCACCAGCATATTACCAGAGTTGATCACCACAAGCCTCCGTTCTCTCGGTCATCTGCCTGATGATAGGGATGATGGCTGTCTTCACAAGCACAGAAAGTATCTTGTAATAGTCAGCTACAACATTGCATTTAGTTTAAATGCCATCTGCAATCCCCTCATTTACGGCTGGAAAAACGAACAATTTAAGAATGCTTTTCGCGCGCTTCTTAAGTGCGGATAACTACAGCGCTTCAATTTTTCTTGTAGCCAACCCACACGACACTGAATTAGTAAACATTCGTAAACGCGGAATCAGTGAGTGCCGAAAAGGAACAAGAACAATGATAAACGGGATAAGTTTTTTTGCTTGCTAAGTGAGTACGCCACACGCGCAACAAGCTAGAGGGAAGAAAGAGTGCGCTGATGAAGAGCTGAACTCAGTCTCACAAGTTCATCTAACAGAGCAAAACACTAGTTTTTGGCATCCAATTCTTAATACCGTTATGTGTAAAGCTGGTCATATCGCTATTAAGCCTCTGAGTTTAGCTGTGGCTGTAAAAAGACTCTTCAGAGTGGTTATCAAAAAGCTTTGTGATAAAGATGTAAGATGCAATATGTTATGCTTGATTCAGTTTCAGACTGAACCTGTTATTGAAACTTTAGAAGCTGAAAATAAAGCAACTATTTCTAGTGTTGATCAGGTTATCTGGTCTTTTTTTTTACGATAAAATCGTTTTATTCTCCTAGATGAATTTAGGAATTGTATTACTTCGATCACTTTTTTGGTCAAAAATTTAAAGGATTTGATTTTTGCTATTTCAGTTCAGCACCTCGATTAATTGTTTGTGCAAACATTTTTTTTTCGTTTTTTCAAGAAAATGTCATTTTGCTTTCCACAGCATGCATGACAACTTGCCTTTAAGGTTACTCGCCTTTTCGAATAGATAACTTTATTTTCTCTTGCTGGCGTCTTTGAAATTGCAGTTTTTATACTAAAGAATTGCTTGCGAACATGTTTTTCAGTTTCGCGGTTAACAAATTTTGACAGCCATACTCTTTTTCGGACTATAATTGTTATCATGGTTCCTATCCAATAAATTCACACGAACCTCGTCCTGGCAGCATGTGCTAGAAATCAGTCTGCACTGCACATGGGTTTCATCCTCAAAAACAGCTAATTATAGCCACAAATGATTCGGCGTCAAAAAGGAGTTTAAATGCCGAGTTCAGCCTGATTACCTTAAATCGGCATGTGCTTCTCACCTATCACGAGTTATAAATTATTTCAGTATGAACAACATCCTCAATAAAAATATGTAGTATCTCGATTTATCCCAATAAAAAGTTGTTTAGCTTTTCATGTGTCGGCTCCTGTCACTATAACGCCTCTAGCGGCAGGGACTAGTAAGCGATGAGAGGCGGCTGTGTTCGCAGGCTATCCTGTCACAACATGTCAAAATCTTCACTTGTCAAGAGACAGTTGATTTTGCTGTAGCTCGTTTGTGTCAAGTGATCGGCAGGTATGACGTTACTCTAAAAAATAGATCAGCAAGCTATTTAACCTCGATAAGCAAATGAAGCCTAACTAAGCCTGTAATCTTTGGCTATTTGATTTCAAAAGGTAAGCTTTTTAAAAACACACAGAGTCAAAGCTAACTATTCTAGCACAAAGGAGAACATGCAACCTGGTCTACTTGATTAAAGGGAATGTGGGCTTATTGTTTTCTCCATCTCGCAGCTGTTTAACGAAATTGCAAATTTAAACATTATTTTTCCCCTAACATGAAAGCGATATAATTCTGGTGGGGTTTCTGCGTCGCGGCCAGTTCGCTTGCGATCGCTTTGACCATGAAAATAATCCCCCTCCTTGTTAATGATGAAACTTTCAATTTTCTTTGCAAAGAAATACATACTCTGAATTTAGGCTAGTGTGTCTACGAAGCGTTAGCTTTACATAACTATCTTAGAGCGCGTTTCAACTGAGTGTCGTGAAACCAGCACCAAAGGAATTTCTCCAGCCAATCACTGACAACAGACACTAACAGCGCAATGCGCCAATCAGAATAAGAAGCAATAACCTGCATCCGGCGGAAAGTGCGGAAAAATGCGGTCGTGCAAGTCGCGATTGGTTTTGGTTTTGCTTCTCACTCAACTGAAAACCGCTCTATGCATACATAGAAAATACATAAACCCGTGCATTCACTGCTGTGGAAAGATGGGAAAGTACGATGGACGATGGATGATGGACAAACATACAATGGCTTTCCTGCATTCTGATTGCGCGTTTCATATACAATCCGTACAACTTTTTCAGTTGGTGAGGCTTTTCCTACTACACGTTCCTCACAACCATTTTCTTCAATGATAAGTTCCTTTTCAAGTGTCATTGTAATGTTTATATTTTGTTTTCAGGACACAACATCTTCGAGTTCTATTCCTTCTTTTAGTGCACGCGCACTCTTTGTTGTATATTTATTTTCAGCACCTACATTGAATTTTCAGAAACCTTTTTTAATTTTCAGCAACTTTTTAATTTGTAGCATCTCCTTTGTGGGCCACCGTAGCGAAGCGATTGAGAGACCCCTCATAAAATCCTCTCGCGCCCGAAAGATATTTAAGAATTAGATTATGAGCTCGAGGTTTCTATCGCGTGATATCACGCATACAATTTACTTCACTTCCTTTTACTTTTTCGTTCTCAAAAAGCAATGATGTCACCCTTTGTTATACCATTGAGTATTTACAAAAACGTTTAGCCAAATTAGGCATATGTGCTTTGTTTAAAGACTCAGCAGGTCATAATTTTTAATCATTAGGAGAAGCCGCTAAGTAGGACATTTGCAATTTAGATGGGATCCGCAATGAGGGTGACCTCTTTACGAACAAAACGGACAATTTGTCGGTCCCAGGCTCATGCTACCCTGGGAGCCAGAGGTTATTTTCTTTGTCTGCTTTTCAGGGATTTTTTTTTTTTCAACGGGCCGCTGAAGCCAGGGTAGCCTCATGCAAAACCAAAACAAATTGAAGCCCGTTTCGACTTCTTTACTACGAAATGTTCATTCTTTTCCAATTTTCACCTTTTGCCCGTGTTTGGGATCCACCTGCTTTACCAAACTCATTATCAGTGTGTCTAAAAACAACATAAAACAAAAAACGTGACCAATTTGACAATCGGCATGGTGATTATTTTAAAGACAAGCGCATTATCATGGACAGATTGTCCGCGTCTAGTAAACATTAATTTGACGTTTAGAAGACAGTCTCTCTATCTATTGGTCTGCCGCTGGAATATTCCAGAAACACTAATAAACCTTTAAAAGCTCCTGTGGTGCTTGTTCTCCGAAAGCGCTTTTAATAAATGTAAAAAATTCATAAAATTCGATTAGTATGGATTTTATCCTTGTTGCTGAAAACTAATTTAACATATTTCAATAGTATTTAAAAATACTATTTAACTTAGCCCGATGAATATATGGTTTTGTTTTTATGTGCGATGTTATCGTGCGTGATAACAAACGACACATGGTACCAGCCGTCAAACAGTGCGTAAATGCTAATATCGTTGTTAAATTCACTGTAAGTAAAGTTGAGATCAGCCTTTACCAGATGTTTTCTAAGTGCTATGCTTAATTAGAAAAGCTGAATACTAGAAAAAAGAACGGCAGACAAGACAGATCCTGGCTCGTTTGGCTGCTGTCTTGTCTTCAGTGGTCGAGTCTATATATCACGGCCCCTAACCGTTGCGATTGGACATCGATCGCGAGGTGGAAATTCCACCAGCTCCCAAGCGAAGGGATGTGCCACGAAAGCAGTTCACCGGAAAATTGTACCAATTGTACCAATTCTACTAAAGATTTTTGCTATCGTAAAGCCAAACACGACTTGGAGGACGAAACACTGATCATACTGATCAGCATAAAATCGCTCGTAATAATCCTTGCCATCTGTGGGAATTACTTGCTCATAAAAACGTTTTACAAATTTTCAAGCTTGCGAACTGCGTCCAACGTAATTCTGATGAGTTTGTGCGTCGCGGACAGTATGATACCGATCCTTTATGTCCTCGAAATCAGCGTCTTGGCTCTAAAGCTACGTTCTGTTAATACATTTGCAAGATAACCGCATGGTGCAGCACGCTACTCTTCGCGGTAATCATTCTTCATCTCGCGTTGATCAGCGTCGAACGTTTCATCGCCGTCAAGTTCTCCTTGCGGTACCACACCATACTGACTAACCGCCGCGCGCTGTTCGCGTCTATCGTGGCATGGCTGTGGACTGTGGCTGTGACTGTTATTTTTCCACAGGGGCTCAGAGCAGGCAGCAAGGATGACGCCTACGAAAGCCTCCTTCAAGCGTTACATCCATGTTTCAAAGCTGAAAAAGGAGGAGAGGATGACTTATCGCCGTCATCGAAGGGATATCTTATCTTCCTTGTCACGGCACAGCTGATCATCCCATTGGTGGTCATTCTTTGCTCGTACACCTACATTTTCATCGTGTCCCACCAACACAGAAGGCAAATCAGAGAACAAGACGACATCCAAGGACTTGCCGCCATTAAGCATGAGATTAAAGGGGCTCGTACTTTCGCCATTGTTATAACAGTGTGCGTCACCAGCATATTACCAGAGTTGGTCATCACAAGCCTCCGTTTTCTTGGTGATTTGCCTGATGATGGCTGCCATCTTCACAAGCGCAGAAAGCTTCTTCCAATCATCAGCTACAACATTGCATTTAGTTTAAATGCCATCTGCAATCCCCTTATTTACGGCTGGAAAAACGAACAATTTAAGAATGCTTTTCGCGCGCTTCTTAAGTGCGGATAACTACAGCGCTTCAATTTTTCTTGTAGCCAACCCACACGACACTGAATTAGTAAACATTCGTAAACGCGGAATCAGTGAGTGCCGAAAAGGAACAAGAACAATGATAAACGGGATAAGTTTTTTTGCTTGCTAAGTGAGTACGCCACACGCGCAACAAGCTAGAGGGAAGAAAGAGTGCGCTGATGAAGAGCTGAACTCAGTCTCACAAGTTCATCTAACAGAGCAAAACACTAGTTTTTGGCATCCAATTCTTAATACCGTTATGTGTAAAGCTGGTCATATCGCTATTAAGCCTCTGAGTTTAGCTGTGGCTGTAAGAAGACTCTTCAGAGTGGTTATCAAAAAGTTTTGTGATAAAGATGTAAGATGCAATATGTTATGCTTGATTCAGTTTCAGACTGAACCTGTTATTGAAACTTTAGAAGCTGAAAATAAAGCAACTATTTCTAGTGTTGATCAGGTTATCTGGTCTTTTTTTTTTACGATAAAATCGTTTTATTCTCCTAGATGAATTTAGGAATTGTATTACTTCGATCACTTTTTTGGTCAAAAATTTAAAGGATTTGATTTTTGCTATTTCAGTTCAGCACCTCGATTAATTGTTTGTGCAAACATTTTTTTTTCGTTTTTTCAAGAAAATGTCATTTTGCTTTCAACAGCATGCATGACAACTTGTCTTTAAGGTTACTCGCCTTTTCGAATAGATAACTTTATTTTCTCTTGCTGGCGTCTTTGAAATTGCAGTTTTTACACTAAAGAATTGCTTGCGAACATGTTTTTCAGTTTCGCGGTTAAAAAATTTTGACAGCCATACTCTTTTTCGGACTATAATTGTTATCATGGTTCCTATCCAATCAATTCACACGAACCTCGTCCTGGCAGCATGTGCTAGAAATCAGTCTGCACTGCACATGGGTTTCATCCTCAAAAACAACTAATTATAGCCACAAATGATTCGGCGTCAAAAAGGAGTTTAAATGCCGAGTTCAGCCTGATTACCTTAAATCGGCATGTGCTTCTCACCTATCACGAGTTATAAATTATTTCAGTGTGAACAACATCCTCAATAAAAATATGTAGTATCTCGATTTATCCCAATAAAAAGTTGTTTAGCTTTTCATGTGTCGGCTCCTGTCACTATAACGCCTCTAGCGGCAGGGACTAGTAAGCGATGAGAGGCGGCTGTGTTCGCAGGCTATCCTGTCACAACATGTCAAAAATCTTCACTTGTCAAGAGACAGTTGATTTTGCTGTAGCTCGTTTGTGTCAAGTGATCGGCAGGTATGACGTTACTCTAAAAAATAGATCAGCAAGCTATCTAACCTCGATAAGCAAATGAAGCCTAACTAAGCCTGTAATCTTTGGCTATTTGATTTCAAAAGGTAAGCTTTTTAAAAACACACAGAGTCAAAGCTAACTATTCTAGCACAAAGGAGAACATGCAACCTGGTCTACTTGATTAAAGGGAATGTGGGCTTATTGTTTTCTCCATCTCGCAGCTGTTTAACGAAATTGCAAATTTAAACATTATTTTTCCCCCTAACATGAAAGCGATATAATTCTGGTGGGGTTTCTGCGTCGCGGCCAGTTCGCTTGCGATCGCTTTGACCATGAAAATAATCCCCCTCCTTGTTAATGATGAAACTTTCAATTTTCTTTGCAAAGAAATACATACTCTGAATTTAGGCTAGTGTGTCTACGAAGCGTTAGCTTTACATGACTATCTTAGAGCGCGTTTCAACTGAGTGTCGTGAAACCAGCACCAAAGGAATTTCTCCAGCCAATCACTGACAACAGACACTAACAGCGCAATGCGCCAATCAGAATAAGAAGCAATAACCTGCATCCGGCGGAAAGTGCGGAAAAATGCGGTCGTGCAAGTCGCGATTGGTTTTGGTTTTGCTTCTCACTCAACTGAAAACCGCTCTATGCATACATAGAAAATACATAAACCCGTGCATTCACTGCTGTGGAAGGATGGGAAAGTACGATGGACGATGGATGATGGACAAACATACAATGGCTTTCCTGCATTCTGATTGCGCGTTTCATATACAATCCGTACAACTTTTTCAGTTGGTGAGGCTTTTCCTACTACACGTTCCTCACAACCATTTTCTTCAATGATAAGTTCCTTTTCAAGTGTCATTGTAATGTTTATATTTTGTTTTCAGGACACAACATCTTCGGTGAGGATATTGTTCAGACATTGAAAGGAACGATCGGGTTTTTTGGAATTCTCACCAGGTTATTAAGGAACCTCTGCTTTTTCAGCTCCATTGACGGATTTTAGGATACTGTATCCTAGCATTTTACTGAGATTTTCTCATCCTGCGTCAAGCTGCTTGATTTCCAAGGGGCAGCAGGCGGCTTTGTACCAGCTTGACACCGTTTTGAAGAATGTTCAGTGATTGGTCGTAACCTACAGAGTGGTTCTCAATTGAGTGTCGTAGAACGAAAATCAAAGTACCAATCACAACAGACAAAAATAGCACAATGAGCCAATCAGATTTCGAAGCAATTACGTGTAGCCGACGAAAAGCGCGGGAAAATGCGCACGTGCAAGTCGCGATTGGTTTTGGTTTAGCTTCTCGTTGGTTGAGAAATTACAGAGCGAAGTAAATCAAACCCAAAGCAAACGCGAATTACACTCGACACTCAATTGAGACCCACTCTAAAAAGAAAACCATGCTGTATGTGGTGCTACACGGAGCGGAAAAGCCTTATTCGCCGGCCAGAAGCCTTAAAGTTTGCTATAAATAACAAATAGAGGAAGTACCCGATTAATTTTCTAATCAATTGCTTATTGTTTTAGTCGAGGAGATGAGGTTCTGGTGAACAGAGGATGGAGGAGTGTGTTCAGGGAGGTCCAATTGAAATAGTCTCTTGCTGGTGTAAGCTATGAACGCTATTGTAAATAGTCTTATGACTGACAATCATGCATGGCTCAGAAAAGTTAATAGTGAATCATCCGTCTTAGATAAACATTTAGTTAGTCAATTAATCGAATATACGCAACACGAACAGGGGTCTCCTGAAGTCAGAGTTTATTTTTTATTTATTTATTTATTTATTTATCCAGGGGCATCCAATTTAGCAGAGCTAGTTCAAATGGAGCCCTGACACAAACAAACAAAGACATTAAGATATTAAAAGCTAGATAATTAATTAAATTTAAAAGTAACATGTACCGTAGGCGTTACTGTTTAAGTTGGCGCTTTATTCGCTAAGCGTCTCTATTTCTCTGATGCCTCTCGGAAGGGTGTTGTAGGTCCGAGCATCATTTATTTCGAAGCTCCCTTGATACTTAGTAGTTCTTGCGAAAGGAGGGCGCAGGAAATCACGGCTTCAGGTGTCATAACTAAGGAAAAGGTGCGCGTGCCTGAACTCTGAAAGTAAATACGAAGGCGCTATTCCGTGAAGACATTTATGGACTAAAACGCATTTGAGATAGTTTCTGCGTGCTTGTAGGCTGGGCCAACCAAGTGTTGATTTTAACATCTCAGCTCCAATAGACCGACCTTCATTAATACATGCGGCACGCATGTATTAGTGGGGCCGGATTGAGTTCTGCTTAGGTATTAATCCATCAATGTCATATAATAATACTGCTGTTTAATTAAATGAGTAGAGCAGTTTTCAATTAGGTGTCGTAAGACCAAAACCAAAGCAATTATTCCAGCCAATCACAACAGAGACACACGGTGCAATGAGCCAAATAGAATTCAAAGCAATTACACGTAACCGGTGCAAAGCTCGGGAAAATGCGCCTGTGTAAGTCATGATTAGTTTGGGTTTGCCTTCTCATTGGTTAAGAAAGGGGCGCGAGTTTTGCCGACCAATCATGGAGAGAAGCAATGCAGGACCAAAGCAAACCTACTTTACTTTCGACACTCAATTGAAAACCGTTCTAAAAAAATACCATAATGTTAAAGTGAGCAACGCAAACAGGTCTCACTCAAGATATCAAATTTTCGGTATTACATATCTCCGAGATTAACAGGAAGAAATTCTGAAGATTTGAATAGTCTTCCATACGTGACTTTACCTTTTACTTCTTAACATCAACATACATATTCTCTGCATTGTTTTTTACAATTTCCTTATACTATTAGTTTACAGAATTTATTTAAGCATCAAGGAATTTTATTCTTTTCTTATGACATGTTTGATCACTTTGTGATTTTGTGATGAGAAAGGTCACAATTTGGACTTGGATTGTCGAATCATAATGCTGGGGGAAATGAAGTTTATTCACAAATTTTTTCCACCATGTTTAGATACCTGTTGTTCATCATTCACTTGCACAGCGCCTACACCACTTACAGAAGTATAAACCTAAGCTAGGAGAATGGGCCAAATGCCTTATGGGTAGTGATCAGCCTAGTCCCATTGCTTTCTCGGTTGGTTTAGGTCTGGATTATTATTATATTTGCAAAGAAGGCTTGGAATAGGATGTGATCTTTGGTAATGACACACAGTCGTAAAGTTTTACCGTGCGATGGTGCGACCCTGATTACAGTTTCAACAATTTGCCTTCTAGTCTCCGATGCTTGTTACACACGTAAAAACGCCCAGTCATTGGTTTTACAAGTATATACTCTTCAAACAAAGACAGTTATTTGCCTTAATTTCTAGACTACTTCGATATTAAAGTTAGTCACAGACGAGGTCGTTATGCCAGGGTTAGATTCTGTATTTCTTATTTGATTTTGGAAATTATGTTTGTTTTGAAAAAATATCTGTTTGCTTGTTTGTTTCATTGTTTATTCGTTTATTTGAAGTAATTTCTTTGGACTTTGGAATTTACTCTTTTTTGGCTTACGAGTGTCTGAATTTTGCCTTTGATACATGTTCTTATAAGGATAAGCTTAACTGATTATATATTCTCTGTGCCTGTCTTTTCCTGGTGATTTGTTTTACGTTTACTTGCTTTGCTTGGCGTTTTCCGACTTTCAATAATTGTAAAAAAATTGAAACAGTTGCGAAAGTGGGATGTAAAGTAAAAAGAGAAACAAACAAGATATCTGTTGTTTTTGCTGTTGTTTCGTTGGAGCGGTTTTCAATTGAGCATCGTATGTAAAATGAGTTTGCTTTGGTTTTGCATTGCCTTGCTCTGTGATTGGCCAGCAAAACTCGCGCCACTTTTTTAACCAATGAGAAATAAAACCTAACGCAATCGCAACTTGCACGCGCTCATCTTAACGCCCTTCGCATAGCCTGCGTGGCAGGCGTAGAAAAGGGAGGGGAAGGGGAAAGGGAGAGGGAATTGGGCCTTTTTTCCCTCCCTTTCCCTCCCCCTCCCCCTCCCTTTTCTACGCCTGCTACGCAGGCTACCCTCTGCACCGGCTGCACGTAATTGCTTCGTATTCTGATTGGTTCGCTGTGCTGTTTCGATCCCTTGTGATTGGTCAGAGTAATTGCTTTCGTTTTGGTTTTACGACAATCAAAAACCATTCTATTCAATTACCATTAATAACCTTTTCTAATTTGCGGTAAACTACCAAGTTTGATGCCTGATAGGTGAACTCTACGGTAAAATTTAAGCAAAAGACGTCTTAGATTTATTAATGATTTACGAAGAGAAACAAAGGTAATAAAATATGGTCAACTTTTGCCGTGAAAATCTCCAAGAATTGTCGATGGCTTGAGAAGACACATCACACGCTCTACAGACTGCTTCCTGATCTTTTCTGATCTTCTCAACTAGTGGCGAATGAAGGAAATCATTTGCCAACACATAGTAAAATCGCTTTGTCTTTTGAAGGCATATTTCTGTAAGCTATCAAAGACCGTTCAGTTTCAATGCGCAAGAAACTTTGTGCACCAGAAAGGTTTAAGAGGCACCCAAATATTATGCCCCGATCGATTTTCGAGCTGTCAGGTTTCGAAAAATGCTTGCTGGCCTTATTTCGCGTTTTTTGACGAGGAATTTGCCCCTTCCAAACAAAAGCACTGTGTGCTGCCAATTAAAAAGTTGCTGCAAATTCAATATAGTTGCTGCAAACTGAAAAAAGCTGCTGTAAATAAAAAACAAAAAGAGTTGCTGCAAATTCAGTGTAGTTGTTGCAAATTCAATATAGTTGCTGCAAATTTAAAAAAGAGTTGCTGCAAATTCAAAACAGTTGCTGCAAATAAATATACAGCAAAGTGTGCGCGCGTACTGAAAGAAGGAGGAGGACTCGGTACGGCTACCCTAGGGGCTTTTCGCAGGATGTTGAACCCGAGGCCGTCTAGAAGCCGCCATAGCAAACGGCCATAGTTATTTCTTGGTTCGTGCTACGAGTTTGCCAAAAGTGGTTTGCTTTTCGTGCGGTGGCGAGTGTCCATCAACTGCAATTTTTTGCTATCACTGTAGTCAGCAGGTCAATTTGGCTGTGGAGCAGGACTTGAATGAAGCGACAACTCGCTCCCCAGACAATTAGTCCTAGACTACTCTCCCCCGATCTTCAGACTGCTTGTCCCCAATATGAAAACACATACGTGTACGATGGACAAATTTATGTTTACGCTCACAAAGTAAACATTTCTTGAAGGAAACAGAAAGTTTCGTTTTTTAATACCTACGAGACCAGAACTTACGGTTATATGATCGATCGTAACGATCGCTTAACACATGAACGTGAACATTTTGTAATCCAAAAAATACTTGTCATGAAACATCTGTTACTGTTTTACAGCTTGAAGCACTCTGCTGTAAAGGAAGGTCCAAAACAAACACAATAAATATGGCGGTTATGTTTACGTCTGTGATAAAGGCGTGTTCGTTTACTGGGCAGACTTAAAGCACAACAACTAAAACGGACGAAGATATATTGCGGTTTCCAGTTTATCAAAAGTAGACTGGAGTATAAAGTAACAGAGTTCCATCTTTATATCTTTTTGAATATGTGAATGATCATCGCAATTGCAAACAATATTCACAGATTCATTTTTCAGTTTAATCTGCAGTTCAAATATATGATTTTCATACATTCATTCTCATTTATATCTTTTTATTGTCTTTTTATTGCGGGTTAGTTGTCTAATGATCGGGGGCGAGTTGTCTGACATTCTCCATTAACCGTTTTTCATTGTCCGCAGAACTTGTCGCTTCATTTGGGTCCTGTTCCACAGCCAAATTGAACTGCTAACCACAGTCCATGATGGGAAGAATTTGCGGTGGATGAACACTCGCCACCGCACGAAAAGCAAAACATTTCGGGCAAACTAGTAGCACAACCCAATAAATAACTATGGTGACTTTTGAGACGGTTTCGCGTTCAAACTCTTACGAGAAGGCCCAGGGGATAGCTGTACCGAGTCCTATTCCTTCTTTTTAGTGCGCTTTGCTGTATATTAATTTGCTGCACCTATATTGAATTTGCAGAAACTTTTTAATTTGTAGCATGTCGCTTGTGGGCCAACGCAGCGAAGCGATCGAGAGGCCCTCTCACCAATCCTCTCGCGCCCGAAATATATTTAAGAATTAGATTATGAGTTCGAGGTTTCTGTCGCGTGATATCAGGCATACAAGTTACTTCAACTTAATTTCCCTTTTTTTCTTTGCATTAACTAACTTCAGCCATGGAAAACCTTTTTATTGTCAAAAGGTGTCAAAAAGCAATGATGTCACCCTTTTTTAATACCACTGAGTATTTACAAAAACGTTTAGTAAAATTAGGCATATGACTTGTGCTTTAATTTGTTTACAAACTCAGCAGGTCATAATTTTTAATCATTAGGAGAAGCTAAGTAGGACATTTGCAATTTAGATGTGCTCCCCAAGAGAATGCACTCTTTACGAACAAAACCGACAATTTGTCTGTTCCAGCTTCATGCTACCCTGGGTGCCAGAAGTTATTTTCTTCGTTTGCTTTTCAGGGATATTAATTTTTTTCAACGGGTCGCTGAAGCCAGGGCAGCCTCATGCAAAACCAAAACAAATTGAAGCCCGTTTCGACTTCTTTACCGCGAAATGTTCATGCTTTTTCAATTTTCACTTTACGCCGGTGTTTGGGTCCATCTGCTTTACCAAACTCATTAACAGAGTGTCTAAAAAAAAATAAAACAAAAAACTTGACCAATTTGACAATCGGCATGGTGTTAATTTTAAGGAAAAGTGCATTACCATCGACAGATTGTCCGCATCTAGTAAACATTAATGACAATCTCTATCCATTAGTCCGCCGCTGTTATATTCCAGAAAGACTAATAAACCTTTACAAGTTCATGTTGTGCTTGTTCTCTGAACGTGCTTTCAATAAATGTAAAAAATTCATAAAATTCAATTAGAATGGATCTTCTCCTTGTTGCTGAAAATTAATTTAAGATATTTCAAATAGTATTTAAAAATACTATTTAACTTAGCCCGATGAATATATGGTTTTGTATTTTATGTGCGATGTTATCGCGCGTGATAACAAACGACACACGGTACCAGCCGTCAAACAGTGCGTAAATGCTAATGTCGTTGTTAAATTCAGTGTAAGTAAAGTTGAGGCCAGCCTTTACCAGATGTTTTCTAACTGCTATGCTTAATTAGAAAAGCTGAATACTAGAAAAAAGAACGGCAGACAAGACTGATCCTGGCTTGTTTTGCCTGCTGTCTTGTCTTCAGTGATCGAGTCTATATATCACGGCCCCTAACCCTCGCGATTGGACCTCGAGGTGGGAATTCCTCCAGCCCCAAGCTAAGGGATGTGCTACGGAAGCAGATCACCGGTAAATTTAACCAATTCCACCAATTTTACCAAAGATTTTTGCTGTCGTAAAGCCAAAGACGACTCGGAAAACACAACACTTATCATAATGATCAGCATAAAATCGCTCGTAATAATCCTTGCCATGTGTGGGAACTACTTGCTCATAAAAGCGTTTTACAAATTTTCAAGCTTGCGAACTGCGTCCAACGTAATTCTGGTGAGTTTGTGCGTCGCGGACAGTTTGATACCGATACTTTATGTCCTCGAAATCAGCGTATTGGCTCTAAAACTAAGTTCCCTTGATACAAACTGTTCCACAATTTGCAAAATAACCGCATGGTTCAGCACGCTACTCTTCGCGGTAATCATTCTTCATCTCGCGTTGATCAGCGTCGAACGTTTCATCGCCGTCAAGTTCTCCTTGCGGTACCACACCATAGTGACTAACCGCCGCGCGCTGTTCGCGTCTATCGTGGCATGGCTGTGGACTGTGGCTGTGACTGTTATTTTTCCACAGGGGCTCAGAGCAGGCAGCAAGGATGACCCCTACGAAAGGCTCATTCAAGCGTTACATCCTTACTTCAAAGCAAAATGTGGACTAAGGAATGACCTACCGCAGTCATCGAAGGGATATCTTATCTTCCATGTCACGTTTCAGCTAATCATTCCATTGGTGGTCATTCTATGCTCGTACACCTACATTTTCATCGTGTCCCACCAGCACAGGAGGCAAATCAGAGAACAAGACGACATCCAAGGACTTGCCGCCATTAAGCATGAGATTAAAGGGGCTCGTTCTTTCGCCATTGTTATAACAGTGTGCGTCACCAGCATATTACCAGAGTTGGTCATCACAAGCCTCCGTTTTCTTGGTGAGTTGCCTGATGATGATGATGATGGCCGCCGTCTTCACAAGCGCAGAAAGCTTCTTCCAATCATCAGCTACAACATTGCATTTAGTTTAAATGCCATCTGCAATCCCCTTATTTACGGCTGGAAAAACGAACAATTTAAGAATGCTTTTCGCGCGCTTCTTAAGTGCTGATAACTACAGCGCTTCAATTTTTCTAGTAGCCAACCCACACGACACTGAATGAGTAAACATTCGTAATAGGGGAATCAGTGAATGCCGAAAAAGAACAAGAACAATGAAAAACGGCATAACTACTCAGTGACGGTTTGTAATATGTTTTTTTGCTTTCTAACTGAAAAGGCTAGAGGGAAGAAAGAGTGCTGATGAAGAGCCGGACTCAGTCTTACAGGTTCATCTAACAGAGCAAAACACTAATTTTTGGCATCCAATTAATAGTACCGTTATGTGTAAAGCTGGTCATACAGCTTGTGTAGCTAAACATTAAGCCTCTGAGTTTAGCTGCGGCTGTAAAAAGACTCTTCAGAGTGGTTATCAAAAGCTTTGTGATAAAAATGTAATATGCAATAGGTATGCTTGATTCAGTTCCAGGACTTAACCTGTTATTAAAACTTTAGAAGCAGAAAATAAAGCAACTATTCTAGTGTTGATCAGGTTCTCGGATCTTTATTTTACGATAAATGGTTTTATTTTCCTGGATGAATTTAGGAATTATATTACCTCGATCACTGTTTTGAATGGTAAAAGTGTTGACAAGCCTGCACGACTCTTGCAGTTCGCAGATGAATAACTTATAAAGCCTCATGAGCTTGGCTTTGACTAGGATGTCTTTTAGGGATTTCCCTTACGATATGAGATAATGGGGATTTCTCAGTTGTGGTTGTTGTCTATAAGGTGCCACTCTCCCCATTAGTGTGTCCTTTAGGTTATGCAACGCTGGATGGTATTGTGTTACAAAAGGCAGTATTTTCTTACGTGCGGTTTTGTTTTTCTGTGCTAGCGACATTTCTCTGTCAGAGATTTAATCTCTGAAAGTGTTTTTCAACAATTCTAGCTGGGTAACCTCTATCTGCAGGCGGTTTTTGAAATTGCTCATATTTTCCTCAAAGCTAATACGAGGGAATTTGTTCTTGAGAGCCTTAACGCTTCTCTTTGATAAAAAGCCTTTTGCGACGCCTGGTG
Source organism: Pachyseris speciosa (assembly GCA_016490735.1). Taxonomy (NCBI): domain Eukaryota; kingdom Metazoa; phylum Cnidaria; class Anthozoa; order Scleractinia; family Pachyseridae; genus Pachyseris; species Pachyseris speciosa. Next base: position 161,337 of record JAEMWC010000409.1, read on the forward strand.
GGTGACACGAATAGAAATTCGTGTATTGAAAGGTTTCTGTAGTTTTGAAATGCGTTCGCACGTCAAGAATAGATCCCTTTAGTGAATCTAACACCTTTGTACACTTTCGTGTCCAAAGAATGTAGTTTCTGTCTCAGATTTCAGCGAGTGAATTTTATCGTTGGGTGAAACTGTTTGCCTTTAGAAGAAAATTTCTTTTTGTCTCTGCTTGTGGTTCCACATAGATATGACGTCATCGATGAATCTTTTCCAGGCGATTGGTTTTGTGTCGCTCTGTCTGAGTATTCTTTTTCTATTTTGGCCATAAAATGTTTAGCGAAAGCTACGGCATTTTCGTACCCATGGCTGTTCCATGAGTTTTGGAGGTAATTTTTCCATTGAATTGGAACGAGTTTTCTTGTAGAATCAGGACTTAGCATTTCTCTTAAAAACCTGGTAGGAATGGGAAGGTTTTCTCTCATAAAAATCTTCGTATGTTTCGCATACAGTTGTAATACCCTCCTCCTGTGGTATGTTCGTGTAGAGGCTGGTGACGTCCATTGAGACAAGAATTGTATCTTTAGGCAGTTTAGTCTTTTCGATGAAGTTAAGAAAGTCTGTTGTATCTTTAACATACGAGGCTTTGCTTTTGTGCTATTGGCTGAATGAGGCGGTCAACAAAAGCTGAGATCCTTTCTGTAGGGCCGTCACACCCTGATATGGATAGGTCTCAACAGGTGTCGGTTTGTGAATCTTTGTAAGTGTGTAAAACACTGGTATTCGCGAGGGTCTGGCGTCAAGGAGAGCCATTTTGCCGTCATGTCATCCATGTGGCCTTCTTGAAGTAGCGATTGTATCAATAGGTGAACCTTTTTGGCCGTGGTGCTAACTATAGGTTTGTCTAAGGGCCGGTAGTTGTGTATATCATCAAGTTGAACTTGACCCTCGTTAAGTTTATCTTCCTTGTACATTATGACGGTTGGGTTCCCTTATCGGCTTCTTCTTAGTGCAATGTTTTGTCACGCGATAGTTCTTGAGAGCATTTCGCTCTCCCAGTGACAGGTTGTCTCTCGGCCTGTTCAATTTGATATTAGCAAGATCAAATTTGACTTCTTCTAGAAAGGTTTCTAGAGCAACTGAGGCTGTGAACTGGTGGTCCCAGTCCGACTTGAAGTGGAAAGGATGAGGTTCTTTATCGTTCCCCGTGAAATATGTATTTAAGCGCATTCTTCTGGCAAATTGACTGAAGTCATTGAGTAGCTGGCGCCTGATAATGTCTTCTCTCGTTAATTACGGGAGTAGGAATGAATTTCAAACCACGGGATAGCAAGCTAATTTGCTCATCTGTCAGCTGTGTATTAGACAGGTTTTTTATATGTTGCTTGCGTGACTCAAGGTTGTTTTGAAAGCGCTTTTTCTCTTTGATTTTCTCCGCTCATATCTTTTGCGGCTTTGAACCGTTTTGTTATCAGTTGTGTTTCTTTTCCCTTCCTCCCTTATTTCTAAAGGGTCAGATAAGACAACAGGATAAGATTCACTTTTTTTATTCTTTGCCTGTGCTCTCATTTGTTCCAGCAATGTATCAACCTCTCTAATCTTGGCCTTCAACACTTCGGCTAGCTCGTTTTCATTCTTATCTCCGGTAGTATTTCTATTTCTAGCCGGCGTTTTGTGGGAAGACTGGTTGGTTTCTTGGTAACTTCTGCGAGATTGAGCTTGTTCGAGCTTTTTGTACTTATTCTTAAGTCTTTCTACGCGCCTATGGTGAAGTTTAACGAGGGCCCCTACAAGGGCCTGTTCGGCTTTCTTTCTTATGGCGTTAATGTCTTTCTTAAAGTCCTCGTCGGGCGTGATGTTCACCCTCGCATTAAAGGATTTCAGTTCAGCGCCTCGATTATTTGTTTGTGCAAACATTTTTTTTTTCGTTTTTTCAAGAAAGTGTCATTTTGCTTTCAACAGCATGCATGACAACTTGCCTTTAAGGTTACGCGCCTTTTCGAATAGATAACTTTATTTTCTCTTGCTGGCGTCTTTGAAATTGCAGTTTTTATACTAAAGAATTGCTTGCGAACATGTTTTTCAGTTTTGCGGTTAACAAATTTGGAAAGCCATACTCTTTTTCAGACTATAATAAAATCGTTTGTTATCATGGTTCCTATCCAATCAATTCACACGAACCTCGTCCTGGCAGGATGTGCTAGAAATCAGCCTGCTCTGCGCATGGGTTTCATTCTCAATAACAACTAATTATAGGCACAAATGATTCGGCGTCAAAAAGAAGTTTAAATGCCGAGTTCAGCCTGATTACCTTAAATTGGCGTGTGCTTCTCACCTATCACGAGTTATAAAACATTTCAAGATAAACAGGATCCTCAATAAAAATATGTAGTATCTCGATTTATGCCAATAAATAGTCGTTTTGCTTTTCAGGTGTCGGCTCCTGTCACTATAACGTCTCTAGCGGCAGGAGCGATGAGAGGCGGCTGTGTTCGCAGGCTATCCTGTCACAAGATGTTAAAAATCCTCACTTGTCAAGAGACAGTTGATTTTGCTGTAGCTCATTTGTGTCGTGGGATCGGCAGGTATGACGTTTACTTATAGATCAGCAAGCTATCCAACCTCGGTAAGCAAATGAAACCTAACTAAACCTGTAATCTTTGGCTATTTGATTTCAAAAGTTAAGTTTTTTGAAAACACTCAGAGGTACACCTAACTATTTTAGCACAAAGGAGAACATGCAACCTGTTCTACTTGATTAAAGGGGATATGGGCTTATTGTTTTCTCCATCTCGCAGCTGTTTAACGAAATTGCAAATTTAAAGATTATTTTTTTTCCCCTAACGTGAAAGCGACATAATTCTGGTGGGTTTCTGCGTTGCGGTCAGTTCGATTGTGATCACTTTTACCATGAAAATAATCCCCCTCCTTTTTAATGATGAAACTTTCAATTTTCTTTACAAAGAAATGCATACTCTGAACCTGCATTCGGCGGAGAGTGCGGAAAAATGCGCTCGTGATCGTGCAAGTCGCGATTTGTTTTGGTTTTGTTTCTCAATGGTTGAAAAAGCGACGCGTGTTTTGCTGGCCAATCAAAGAGCACTCAATTGAAAACCGCTCTATACATACATAGAAAATACATAAACCCGTGGATTCACTGCAGTGGAAGGATGGGAATGGACGATGGATGATGGACGAACATACAACGGCTTTTTTGCATTCTGATTGCGCGTTTCATATAGAAACATTACCGGACCAACTTTTTCAGTTGGTGCGGCCTTTCCCACTACACGTCCCTCACAACCATTTTCTTCAATGATAAGTTCATTTCCAAGTGTCATTGTAATGTTTATATTGTGTTTTCAGGAAACAACAACTTCGGTGAGGATATTGTTATGACATTGAAAGGGGCCGCTGATATCAAGGAACGATCGGGTTCTTTGGAATTCTCATCAGGTTAGTAAAGAACCTCTGCTTTTTCAGCTCCATTGAAGGACCTTAGGCTACTGTATCCTAGCATTTTAGTGAGATTTTCTCATCCTGCGTCAAGATGCTTGCTTTCCTTTGTACCGGCTTGATACCGTTTTAAAGAATGTCCAGTGATTGGTCGTTTCTGACAGAGTGGTTCTCAATTTAGCGTCGTAGAACCAAAACCAAAGTACCAATCACAACATACAAAAATAGCGCAATGAGCCAATCAGATTTTGAAGCAATTACGTGTAGCCGACGAAAAGCGCGGAAAAATGCGCGCGTGCAAGTCGCGATTGGGTTTGGTTCTCTTTGGTCGAGAAAGTGGCGCGAGTTTTGCCAACCAATCACAGAGCGAAGTAAAGCGAACCCAAAGCAAACACCAATTACACTCGACACTCAATTGAGACCCACCCTAAAAAGAAAACCATACTGTATGTGATGCTACACGAAGCGGAAAAGCCTTATTCGCCGGCCAGAAGCCTTAAAGTTTGCTATAAATAGCTCAAATAGAAGAAGTACCCGATTAATGTTCTAATCAATTGTTTATTGTTTTAGTCGAGGAGATGAGGTTCTGGTGAAGAAAGAAGTGGGTCACCTAAGCGTACGAAGAGCGTTGATCATCAGGATGAGGGAGTACGTTCAGGGAGGGCCAATTTGGATAGTCCCTTCCTGGTGTAACCTATGAACACTACTGTAAGTAGTCTTATGACTGACAATCATGCATGGCTCAGAAAAGTTAATAGTGAATCATCCGTCTTAGATAAACATTTAGTTGGTCAGTTAATGGAATATATGCAACACGCACAGGGGTCTCCTGAAGTCTTGGTGGGGTCGGATTGGGTTCTGCTTAGGTAGTAATCCATCAATGTCATATAATAATATTGCTGTTTAATTAAATGAGTAGAGCAGTTTTCAATTAGGTGTCCAAAATCAAAGCAATTATCACAGCCAATCACAAGAGAGGCACATGGAACAATTAGCCAATTAGAATTCAAAGCAATTACACGTAACCGGTGCAAAGCGCGGGAAAATACGCGCGTGTAAGTCATCATTGGTTTTGGTTTTGCTTCTCATTGATAAGATTAAGAAAGAGGCGCGAGTTTTGCTGACCAATCGTAGAGAGAAGCAATGCAGAAGCAAAGCAAACCTAATTTACTTTCGATACTCAATTGAAAACTGCTCTAATAAAATGCCAAAATGATAAAGTGAGTACCACAAACAGGTCTCACTCTAGGTATCAAATTGTCAGTATTACATATCTCCGAGTTCGAGATTAACAGGAGAAAATTCTGAAGATTTGAATAGTCTTCCATAAGTGACTTTATCTTTACATTTTCCTTATAGTATTAGTTGAGAGAATTTATTTAAGCATCAAGGCATTTTAGTATTTTCTTATGACATGTTTGATCACGTTGTGGTTTTGTGATGAATCGAAAGGTCACAATTTGGACTTGGATTGTCGAATCATAATGCTGGGGGAAATGAAGTTTGTTGACAAATTTTTTCCATCATGTATAGATGCCTGTTGTTACCAAAGCTAGGAGAATGGATCAAATGCCTTATGGGTAGTGATCAGCCTAGTCCCATTGCTTTCTCGGTTGGTTTAGGTCTGGATTATTATTATATTCGCCAAGAAGGCTTGGGATAGGATGTGATCTTTGGTAATGACACACAGTCGTAAAGTTTTACCGTGCGATGGTGCGACCCTGATTACCGTTTCAACAATTTGGCTTCTAATCTCCGATGCTTGTTACACACGTAAAAACGCCCAGTCATTGGTTTTAGAAGTAATTGTTCTTCAAACAAAGACAGCTATTTGCCTTAATTTCTGGACTACTTCGATATTAAAGTTAGTCACAGTCGAGGTCGTTATGCAGGGTTAGATTCTGTATTTCTTATTTGATTTTGGAAATTGTGTTTGTTTTGAAATAATGTCTCTTTGCTTGTTTGTTTCATTGTTTTTTCGTTTATTTGAAGTAATTTCTTTTGGACTTTGGACTTTACTCTTTTATGGCTTACGAGTGTCTCAATTTGCCTTTGATACATGTTCTTATAAGGATAAGCTTAACTAATTATATATTCTCTGTGCCTGTCTTTTCCTGGTGATTTATTTTACGTTTACTTGATTTGCTTGGCGTTTTCCGACTTGTTTCAATAATTTTAAAAAATTGAAACAATTGCGAAAGTGGGATGTAAAGTAAAAAGAGAAACAAACAAGATATCTGTTGTTTTTGCTGTTGTTTCGTTGGAGCGGTTTTCAATTGAGCATCGTATGTGAAACGAGTTTGCTTTGGTTTTGCATTGCCTTGCTCTGTGATTGGCCAGCAGAACTCGCGCCAGTTTTTCAACCAATAAGAAGCAAAACCAAAACAAATCGCAACTTGCACGCGCTCATTTTAACGCCCTTTGTTTTGCAAAGCCTGCGTGGCAGGCGTAGAAAAGGGAGGGGAAGGGGGAAGGAGAGGGAGGGAAAAGGGAGAGGGAATTGGGGAGAGGAGAGAGGGAACGCCTGCTCTAAGAACCCCCCTTTCCTTTATTTCGCAAAATTCACGTTGGCTGAGAGACAATGAGTAACTTATAAATATAAGTTTCACAGTTTCAAGAACAACAACAACAACAACAACAACAACAACAACAAAAACATGATGGCGGCGGGACGCAAACGTGCTTTAAGAGATTTAAATCTCGTCAGTATGAGAAACATTAGCGACCTTCAGATCGGACTACGAGTACGAGATCGAGTACGAGTTCGACTTTTTAATTCCTAGTCGCAAGCTTAGATTATCACGTATGACACCAACTCTCGTTCCTAGAGCCTCATTCTATATTGTTCAACAACACTGATGAGCAAGGCCTCTGAAAACGTAGTCGTTTTGAAATTTGAAAGTCGTACTCGTACTCAATCTCGGACTCGTACTCTGATCTCGGAAGGTCGCTATTATCTTGAAACCAGAACAAGAATCAGCCCTAAAGGTTTTTTAACGGACAGAGACGTCCTGGCGATTTTACCCACTGGATACGGGAAGAGTTAATTGATAATTACTTCGGCTCGCAGCATTATTGGGTATAATGTAGGCAGCTGAGGCCGCAGGCCGAAGCTGCCTGCATTATAGCGGAGCTCCGACGGCCCGAAGGGCCGTCAAGCGGAGCACCATACCTATAGAAACCCGTCAACTGCTTTTCTCATGGTAAAAATGGCTAGCGGTATTGCTCGTGGGCGCGTACGCACGACGACGACGACGACGACGACGACGACGACGGAGTCGCCCAATAATTAATAATATCCTAATAATAATCATAATAATCCAACATGGCGGCCATACTCCACCTGGCCCAGCTGACCAGCTACTTTACAGCGTACATCTTTGATACTGGACATCCATCTTATAGCCAATTGACACCTGTCAAAACAAGGTATCCGCTGACCAGTGTAACGTGACCATATCGCGGGCTCAAGTTAAGACCTCATCGAGGTCAGCCGTTTTTTTGAAGTTGACCGCTGACCAGGTACTTGCTTTCGATTGGATCGCAGGCTCAAGCCAAGTGTGGGACACCCAAACCAAATCGAGGCCGTTAAAATTTTTCGCGCGCTTTCTGCGGCTGGTAATTTCACATTCAGTTGGTTTCTTTATTTTGAGCAAAACAACTTCATCTTCTTCGATCGAAGTTTGTCTTTCGCGTAAAAAGCATAAAGATCAAGACCTTGTCAAAAGATACTCCGGAAGGTGAATTTTCAAGTGACGAAAGGAAGGACGGAAGATTTTTCTCAGGAAAAGCTTCAAAGATTGTGCGGTTGAAAACAGTATAATTCAACGCTTCAAGGGCTTTCACTTCACCGCGGCATCTTGCATCTCACCAAGAAAAGTCACTTAACAGTTCACCGGTATTAATGGGAGGAATGAGTAGCTCAAACTCTGTGGAAGAAGTTCTTTCTTTGGACAAACCGTTTGCTATTTTTGCGGATGCTTGTTTTTACTTTACTGAAGCTTACGCATTTTCAAGTGGTAGAAACCTCTACAACACAGGACAGTGAGGTAAATTAAATAAATAGAAGCTTAACATTTGGTTTAATCGTTGTTACTTTTGTTCAGGAATGAAACTTGTATTTTTCTCTCGAATGGATATAAATAACAATCATCTGTACTCGTTTTGGACGCAAAGAAGTAGTTGAATTGTTTGTTTGTTTTGTTACGTTGTTTTCTTTGCAAGCGAACGAGTGTTTTTACTCGGCTTGGCTGACTGTTTTTCGACCTTGGTTCCTCACAGTAGCGTTAAGAAACTTTTGCCCTTATCTTATCAACACGTAATCGCAATGAGTCCTCGTAAAATTAAGCATTAAAGGGGGAGACTCGAGCTCGAGTAAAAATAAAAAATCCGATCAAATGCATGTGCATGTGCACTTCTCAAAATCTGACATTAAGTTGTCAAAATGCTGCCAAAACAGTCAAATCCCAGCGCGCTTCACTTTGTCAAGTCTTTAAGAGATCTTCGTCGAAAGCAGCCTGTAAACAACAATTAAGTTTCGTCGTCTTTAAACATGTCGTTTGTTTGAACCGGTAAGAATCAGCGTTTGGATGTTAAAAACAGCGAAATGGGTTGACTGGCTGGCTGGTTTTGATAAATTTTAAAGTGGACGGGTCTGCGAGAGAAATGCTCGTTTGGTTTGGCAAGCGCTTTCTTCGTTATCTGGATGATGTTTTGCCACTGAGAATCATTAATTGAGGAAGGTTCTTCGGAAGACATGGGAAGTAACAGTAAAACCATCAAAGCACTTAAGTGTTTTGTGTAAGCCAAGCAAAGATTTTGTGGGAAATCAGGCTCTATTATTCAGCTCTGTCGCATTCCGAGTGATTGCTGTCTCAGTGATTCCTGTTGACTGCTCTAAACGATCAGGTACGGACCTCTTTTTTGTCTTTTCTACGGACATTTATGTCAAATCTGCTAAGGAAATTTTCAAGCTTAATACAAGGTAGTTTTGTTACCTGTCCAATTTCTGCACCTTCTCCAAGAATCTTCGAAGAAATATTATTCATATTGTGCTTTGTTTTCTTGTAATAAGTCTTATGTTTGTTGTTATATTGTTTCTGAACCGCGGTCAATTCCTGTTGACTGCTGTAAACGAAGAGTTTGTACCTTTAATTTTTTTTTCTAGGGGCATTTACGTCAAAATAAATACCGATTTTCCTAGCTTTATCATTACAAGCTATTTTAATTACTAGCTAGTCTTGTTTAATTTCTCCACCTTCTCCTTCTTCGAGCAAACACTCGCCGGCATCGTACTTTGTTCGCTTGCAGTGTTTTTGTTTTGTTTTGTTTTTTTTTTTGATCCGCTTTGAATCCCTTTACGCTTTCATCTCAAAGTAGTTAGACTCAAGAATGTCCGTCTTTTTTTTTTTTCTTTTTTGCAAACGTTTACTATCGAAAACTCTTCGTTTTCGCTGCTGCTGCTCAATTGTTTTGGACACAAATTAAACTGGCCCAAATAAACTCTTGCGAAGTTGCTCGGTGAGAGTGTGCAGCTCCGATTCTAGGCTTGGCATGGCTAAATATATATATGGCCTTCAGCTTTTCTTTTTTTAATCGCTACATAACAGACTGGAATGGTGTTCCATCGAACATCATGCATGCACCTTCTTTAAGCAGTTTTAAGTCCTATCTATTACATTATTAGTGTCAATTTTAAATCAGATGTAGCTTGTGAGTGACAAGTATGTAATTTAATTAGGTTTGCTTTGGATTACTTCATGATTTTTAGTCTCAATCTCAAATCAGGGGTGACTTGTAAGAGACAAGTATTTGATTTAATTTGATTAGGTAAGCTTTGGGCCACGTTTAAATTCCACCTCTTAGTTTTTAGAATGTGTAATATTAGATAATATTCTTTGTATGGGAATTTAGTTTCTCCCAATTATTCTCCAGTCATGCACTTTTTTGTTTTGTATCAACTTAGTTGTATTCACATGACAAAGTATTATTAAACTTAAAACTTAAAATTAAACTTTAAGTAAGCTCTTTCTCATCAATGTACACATCCTTTGGACTAATCCTCCTCCTGCATACAGTCTTTCAATTAATTTTATTAGTAGCTGGTCACACCAATCTTGTGGGATGTTTGGATGACATTTGGCATTAATGTTTAATGGAATCTCTGATGTTTGATGAAGTATGTTAAGATCAAGTTAAGATGGCTAACGGATTTCCAGCACTTTTTGCTTTGATGAATCACCTTGATAGTGGTATCAACCAAATGCCCAATATATTATTATCAAGTTGTTTGGTCTTGCACTTAACTGGCCAGAAGAGCAGCTGGATTTCTTTTTGAAAACACTGTAGGTGCATTGAGTGATAAGCTTAATGTTAGCAAGCAGTTTTTTTGTGATAGTAAGGTCAAGAAGTAATTGATCAAAATAAATATCTTGGTCTTAATTCATGGCATCTAAATATTTTTATTGATTTCCATGTATCTTTCTTTCATAATTTTTGTGAGGCATACATATATCCAGAGGATACACAATTTCCGATTTCTGACTGTCTCATGGGAGGCTGTGGATAATTGAAATTGCATTCATTATGAAGTGATGATCTGAATCACTATATATCTGATGTGATACTGATTCCAAGGAGCAATCACCAGGCTTCTCCACCAATTTCTAGTGGCTCTAAACCATACCTAAGTAGCTAAGTATGTAACTAAGTTGCCTACAGTTGAACGGGGAAACAGACCTGTCCTTAGGTATTGCTCTAAGATGTTAAGAAATGTTTTGTTTTAAAAATTTATAGATGAAAACTAGCTTTGCAGGTTCTTTTTTTACACAAGGTATTAAGGATTATTTAAAAAAAAAACCTACCTCAATATTTTTATTTTGCTTTTTTAACATCTCCAAACTCAGTTTGGAAAGGAATTTTTATTACCTTACTCAATAGAACGCTTGTTTTTAGGAGGGGTGGGGGTCCAAATTCGTAAAAGGGGCTTCATATCTGCTAGCAGTTCTGGACTAGGGGGTCCAAATCTGATCCACAAGCAGATCTGGACTGGAGGGTGCAAATCCACGTGGGGTCCAAATCCACTGTGCCACTGGCTCAGATCACCTTTCCATACTATTTTCTACAGCATTGGATCTGTAGCTTGAGTGAGGTCAGATGGGTGATATGACAAGCAGACTATATGTAAATGCCAGTAGAAAAAGAATGCTCTTGGAGCTCCGCTTTTAGGCTTGGCTAAATATATATATTATCCAATAATGCTGCGAGCCGAAGTAATTATCTGTTATAATTACTGATCGTCACTCCAAAGCCATTGTTTTCTTCCTGCAATTATATCACCGAATGCCACCCCGTTTTGTATTTTCTTGAAAAACAATTAATTGAATAGACATTGAATAACTCTCTAGATACACTCATGAAAACAATAGCTTCCGTAACCGTTACCTTGAATGAAAATAGTATTTATCTTCAAGGTGCCGGTTACGTAAGCTGTTGTTTTCATGAGTGACATGTACATGTGAAAAATGCAATCCACAGAAACGAGTTATCAACTGACTTTTTGTCAAGGTAGATGCCATTTTCATATTGCTCGACAAATATCATAGTTGTTTGTGAAAGCCAACTCGTTGTTTGCAACGATGGCGGAAAGCCGCTCAGAAAGCAGTTCGAAATAAGAGATTTTCCTAAAGCAAACAACATTTACTGTGAATTTAGAGGAATATGATGGTAAGTACTTACTTTTGGTCGTTGCAATTGCGTTGGTTTTGCGTAGTTGTATCTGATCTTTTGATCGTCTTGTTCAGGAATGGGTGTGTTGTCGAGTGAAGCGGATGGAAACGTTCAAGGAATTTTGCGAAAAGTGAAGGTATACGTTATTTAAACTGCTGAAACCACTGCTGAAACCACTGCCGAAACCAAGATTGAAATATCTATTATATATGTGATGGAAATTGTTAGTTAGGAATCTTCTTTGTATTAAAGATGCATTTTGTGGTGTTTTGGGTTGAGTGCAGGGTAAAAAATATGGGGATCGCTTCACCAGTGGACATGTGACACGTAAAGCATGCTGCATTATTAAAACACGCAGCATTATCAAAACACGCTGCATTATTTTTCAAAAATCAAATCAATTCAAATCAATTTTGATTTGATTTGATTTGATATAATGCAGGCAGAAAACAATGGGTTTGGATGACGATCAGTAATTATTTTGATTTACCAAATGTTTGTATGTGCGGAGAGCTACGACCGAGTCCCATTATAGTAAGATTAACAAAATTAGTTATTTTATTTGTCTATATACGTTAATAACTATTTGACTTCGTAAATAACTCATATATAGTGACCAAGGGAATCACAAATTTGGCCGTTATCTAAACCGCGCCGGCAACGAACTAAGTATTGAATGCAGCCGTTCTCGTCATTTCTCCCCTGAGAAGCATAATGGAAGACTAACTGCAGATTAAATCTTTGAACTACGCTGCTAATGGCAATGGTGAATTTCGCAGATGCGAATAGAAATTCTGCATGGAACCACAGAAAAAGTTAAAGAGAAGCCCTTCCGAGAAATGTTGATCGACTCCACATGGAATTTACATTGAAACGTCTCGGCTATTGTCGCCGATGACAGCAATGAGTTGCCAGTTGATTCTGTGCTGGATAATAACAAATCGGTATCCTCCAACAAGTTGTCACCTTTGAACATCTCTGTATTCGATCTCCACGACAGCATTCTCCACACAAAACTGCAGCGACTTCTTTGAAATTCCTCGCTCCGCTGAATCTTTATCTGCTTCTCGTACGCCTTTTTCCTTGTTTCCGTTCAGGGGTTAATAGTCGTTGGAAGTTGACGTTTGCTGCTACATTCTTGCGCATCGATTCCTCTTCGAACTCACAGATCGTCGACGAAATATTACGGCGGGTCAGCTGTCATCAAAAAGTGATCACTTTCAAACTAGTTTTTCAATTTTTAACCGTTTGAGCTGAGACTTTGCACGATAATAGAACTTTTTATTCCCAACAATTGTATGTTTTTGAATTTTTGATTTTAAGGGATTTTGGCGCGAAAATGACGTCATAAGACTGACAGTAAAATATAACTTTTAAGTTATGCCATAACAGGTTAGCAATTTTGAAAGAGTACTCAGAGAAGAAAACCTCACTTGGTTAAGAAGATATAACATTGTAAAGATCAACAAATTTCTAAAAATTGTAACAACATGGCGAAAAATACGAAATTCACAGCTCAATAACTTTTGAACCAATTAAGCTTTACAACTATGTTTTTCACATTTGAGCTCATCTCTGTAAGTTCTTTTAAAAGTTCTAGTATTTTATGCCATCAGTCAAAAACTACTTTTTGCTGTCAGTCTTATGACGTCATTTTCGCGCCAAAAACCGTTAAAATAAAAAAATTCAAAAACATACGATTGTTGGGAATACAAAGTTCTATTATTGTGCAAAGTCTCAGCTCAAACGGTTGAAAATTAAAAAAACTAGTTTGAAAGTGATCACTTTTTGGTGACAGCTGACCCGGCGTAAAAACGCCGAAAGAGAGACCTTTAGCACCGAGTTTTCAGAGAAAACCGCGAACCGCAACCGCGAACCGCAAACCGCGGTTTGCGGTTCGGCGCTCGCCGTTCGCGGTTTGCGCGAAAGTTGATTTTAGCAAGGCGTTCCTGGTTTAGTGGTAAAAGCAATGGATTGTGGGTATTTCGAACAACTTTCCCGCGGAAAATGAAAACTTTGTTGGTGAGAAAAATAGCTGCTGCTGCAAGACAAGATTTTAACGATCTTTTAACCGTAATTTCTCACCAAGACAGCTCCGACTCTTCTGAGGACTCATCAGACGAAGATGATCTCCACACGCTTCTCCTTTTCTCCATGTTTCGTGACAATAAAAGTGATTTTACAAGTAAAAACTTTGAAGATCTGACTAACCTCGAGTGCGAGGAGATGTTTAGGCAAGTACTTTCGACATTTTACTGAATCAGTCATGTTTTCTTAGATTAACACCTTGTTTTTTTTTTGTCTGCAAAGGTTTAAAAAAGATGACATGTACCGGCTTCTAGATGCCCTTGACATACCAGAAAATTATATCTGCTGTCAGAGGACGAATGCCCCTGGAATGGAAGCCCTTATGATACTTTTGCGAAGGTTTGCCTACCCAAACAGATGGTGTGATCTTCTTTCCCTGTTTGTGAGGTCAACATCTGAGCTCAGTCTGATATTTCACAAGGTATTGTGACTGGTATTTCATTCATCCAATCTTAGGAAATTCATATAATTATATTTCTTTCTCAGCAATTACGTTTTTCTTTTGTTTGTTCTTGCTATAAAGAGGACTAAGACATTGTGCTATTTAGAATTATGTGGCAGTGTTGCTGGCTAATTACCCCCCCCCCCCCTCCCCCTTTTTTAAAAGCATTTTTAGTATTATGCAACAGAACCAGAGCTCCTAATGATCTGGCCTCTTCCCCCTTGGCAAAACCCTGACAATGCTCTGTACTATGTAGCTCCCCATCTTTTATAAAAACAACCCTTTTTTGTAGATTTTTGATGACATTTATGACCGCTTTGGCCACCTCCTGGACTCTTTAGATCTGTCTTGGCTGGATCCTGCCCTTTTTGCTGAAGTCATCCATAACAAAGGTGCCCCTCTTGAATAATGCTGGGGATTCATCGATGGCACACCCCGCCCAATGGCACGCCCCACAAGAAACCAGCATATCATGTTCAGTGGACACAAGAGAGTGCACTGTATCAAGTTTCAGGTATCATACCATTCAACTTTTACTTCCCTTTTTGGATATGGACTGAGTAGAGTCTCTCTTGTGATTTCGTTTTTTCTAGTCCGTCCAAGCTCCCAATGGTTTGATTGCAAATATGTTTGGGCCAATAGAGGGCAAGAGGCATGATGCCTTCATGCTTGGAGTGAGTGGTTTAGCTGAGAAGCTCGGACGATTTCAGAGGCCTAATGGGGAACCTTACATCATCTATGGTGATCCGGCTTATGGGCTGACTAGGAACATCCTTGCACCCTTCAGAGGCGTACGGCTAACCGACGATCAACAAGAGTTTAATAGCAGAATGAGCAAACTATGAGTCTCGGTCGAGTGGGGATTTGGCAAAATATGCCAAATCTGCATCACTGATAGGACTATCACTACTTGTGTCTGTCTGATGTAACTTCGATTCTAGAAAAAGAGAACATACACTGATCAGTCTCAAACCAAAGGTTGGCCTAAATTTTTTGTTAGGTAAACATACAATTTCATATCTCTTAGGGGTAACATAAAACAACTAATGCTGACTACACCCAATTTTGTGCCTCCCAATATGAGGAATCTTGGGCCTAGGAAAAATTGTGAACCTCAAACTAAATATTTCTTCTTTTCTTTTTTAAAATTTGCCCCAGGCCCTAGCCAGCTTGCCATTTGGATGAAAAAGTCTTTTTTTCAAAACTGCCCACAGAGCAAGCTTCTTTTCCTGCAAACCAGGGTAGCCTGCCTCATATAACTTATGTACTAGCTATTTCACCACATCTGACCAAACGTTTAAGCCCTGTGAAATGCTCACTTGTAATACCAGCAAGGGCAGCCTCTCTCATTTCTTCAGCTTTTTTCTTCTCTTCTTTCTCTTTTTTCTTCTTCAGATCTTTTTCTTTTTTTGCAAACTCTATTTTATCTTCTCTGTATGTGTAGATGTCATGCAGCAACTGCTCCAGCTCCCCATATTCTTCTTCTGTGCCTGACCTATCAAAAACAAAACATATAGGAAATGATCAGCCTTTGCAGTAGTGTAATCGCCCCAGACTAGTACAGTAAGTATTGTTTGAGTAGAAGAAAGTTGGATTCCCATGTCACATGAGGTCACATGACATTTATTAGAGAAAAAGAAATGAAAACTGTACCATTTTTCTAGGAAAGGTTGGGAAATTTAGGGGTCAAATTATATCCAATGACTACAAACTCTTCATGGTGATAATGACTATTTGAAAAAGTTAGCCCAATGAGCATTTGCTGCTACTCATGTTCAACTGGTTCACACTTGAACACAACTGATAGATTCAAGCATAAGGATATGACTGGTTCATACTAGAACATAAGCACACGCAAAAGAAAATCAAGTTGTTGTGTTCTAGTGTGAACCAGTGGAGTGCAAGGATACATGTAAGTAAGGAAAGCATAATGGCCTCATGCTTGTTCTTATGCTTGCAATCGAGTGATTCACACTTGTTCTTGTGCTTGTATTTATGCATGCAATCACGTTTTTACTAGCCTTTTGGGTAATGTCTCGTGGGAAATCTGACAACAATCAAAACAATTTAATCACTCCTCAACGTACCTCTTGGGTGCCTTTTTGTCCTCACTGATCTTTCTTGCATTTTAGATAGCGGTATTCATACGTGTATCAAAATAAATTATGTCACTTTTCACTCATGCCATTACAAGAAATAAACAAAAATTTGTTTAGGATAAAATGTTATTTTTTTACTTGCGTTGATGCGAAAAATATTATTTCTCATGACAGAAACATAAAAAATAGAAAATTTCTCATTTTTGAGTGTGAAATCATGCTTTACGCTTTATGCCAAAATTTGCTATGTAGTAGTGGTTCTGGAAGCTTTGTTGATTCACTCATTCGTTCTAAATGACAATTACAGACTCTAAGAAGTCTTTTGTGAAATGTGACAACAATCAAAACAATTATTTAGTTAATTTAATCACTCCTCAATGTACCTCTTGAGTGCTTTTTTGTCCTCATTTATATAGTTCTCAAGGAGGCGTTCCATCCTTTCTCTGCATGCTCGGGCAGTCAGCGACACTGGCTTCCCTGGTGTAAGTTTACCAAATTCCATGCTTAGAACGCTTGCTATCGGCTCAAACTCGCTTTGTTTAATTGCCTGGCGTGAAGCAACTTCTGTAGCTAGCAGCAGATCTTGCTTTTGTAGTGGCCATCGGAAAGGACGTGCTATGATCTTCAAAGGGAATGTGAAAGATAGATTTGACATGCGAGCCGCCATTTTGGATTTTTCATGTTTACGAACTGCCCTCAATTCAAGTAGCTTAAATCGTTCCAAAACTTAGTTTCAATCTAGAAATAGCACGTAGAGCTAGCGAACAGATATAGGAACATGATCCATGTGATAAAACGGGAGCCCTGAGCGAATTTCGTGTATAAAACTCTGCCGTAAATCACTTACCGCAGGAAGGTTGTCTTCACGTTGAAACGCGAACGGCGAACTGCAAACGTGACCGCAAGGACGTGGTCACGTGACATCTTGAGGTTTGCGGTTCGCGGTTTTCTCCGAAAAACTCGGTGCTAAAGGTCTCTTATAATAGCAATGGCATTACTGGAAGTTACAGTTGTCTTAATAAAACAGTATAACTCCGCGGTATTTCTTATTTTGCGGCGACAACTTCTTCAAACGCATTCCAATCGTTTGCGCTGCATATGTTTGCGATCAATGCGACATGGAAACTGCGCTCTTTGCGATCGCCGAAAGATGCCCTGGAACCGAATAAATTCTCAAACGCCAAACCACAGAATGTGCAACGATCGTTGCATTCGCTGCCCTTCATTTTCCTCCCCCGTTTCGAACTCTTCGTAAGAGTTGCGGACATATCCACGCTAAATAATGGTTGTCCCGAGGTGAGATTTTTAACTTTTCCGACACTCGATAAATATTCACGATTTCACGCTTCTCGCAAGCGAAACTTACGTCGTCTGATTGATGAACGCATTGACAGACGGCAGCAGACGTAATCGTATGACCAAAGAATCGGTGGGCGGAATGCAAAACCCTGGGTTCTTAGAGCAGGCGTGCCCTCTCTCCACTCCCCAATCCCCTCTCCCTTTTCCCCTCCCCCTCCCCCTCCCTTTTCTACGTCTGCCACCATAGTTACTAACTATGCTGCCACGCAGGCTACCCTTTGCACCGGCTGCATGCAATTGTTTCGTATTCTGATTGGTTTGCTGTGCTGTTTCGGCCTGTTGTGATCGGCCAGAGTAATTGCTTTTCTTTTGGTTTTACGACACTCAATTAAAAACCAATCTATACACTCACCATTAATAACCTTTTCTAATTTGCGGTAAACTACCAAGTTTGATGTCTGATGGGTGAAATCTACGGTAACATTTAAGCAAAAGACGTCTGAGATTTATTAATGATTTACGAAGAGAAACAAAGGTAATAAAATACGGTGAACTTTTGCGGTGAATTTCTCCAAGAATTGTCGATGGCTTGAGAAGACACATCACACGCTCTACAGACTGCTTCCTGATCTTTTCTGATCTTCTCAACAAGTGGGGAATGAAGGAAATCATTTGCCAACACATTTTTCAAGGTTAATGATAGTAAATCGCTCTGTCGTTTGAAGGCATATTTGTGTAAGCTAACAAAGACCGTTTAGTTTCAATGGGCAAGAAAATTTAAGCAGCAGAAAGGTTTAAGAGGCACCCAAATATTACGCCCCGAATTTTCGAGCTGTCAGGTTTCCAAAAATGCTTGCTGGCCTTATTTCGCGTTTTTTAACGAGGAATTTGCCTCTTCCAAACAAAAGCACTGTGAGCGGTGAGCGGAGAACGGCGGCCCACAAAAGGGGACATGCTGCCAATTAAAAAGTTGCCTTAAACTGCCGCAAATATAAACCGAAATCATTCTCGAGGAAGGTTTGGAACTTCAAAAATATCGATTCTCCGGCTCTTAACAATGCTTTATTGAATGCAAATTGGGATGAAATTTTTTGTGTCACACATACTGATATCGACACATTATATGAAACTTTTTTTTCTTTATTTGTGAGCATAGTTGAGTCCTTTATACCACGCAAGAATGTCACTGTCCGTCCTCGTGACAAGCCATGGATGACTAATGAGATTCGTCGAGCCATTCGCAAGCGTGATCGTCTTTTAAAAGTTTATTCCAGGGTCAAACTAAGTGATGCCTGGGAAAGATATCGTGTTCAAAGGAATATGGTTGTTAAATTAATTCGATCAGCTAAGATCAATTACAATGTCAAAATAAATCAAGTTCTAAGTGATCCTCTAACTTCTGCCAAAAGATGGTGGGGCATTGTCAAATCCATGTATGGAAATAAGTACCATTCTGCTATTCCCGCGATCTCTGAAGGCGACATTCTCGTTTCTGACTCGAAAGAGAAAGCTGATCTTTTCAATGAGTACTTTTTGAATGAGGCCAGCATTCCCAACAAGGACTCTGCAGAAATTCCACCTATTTTTCCATGTTCACCAAATTCTATAACGTTTATTGTAGCGGATCTAGGCCTTATTTATAAACGTTTGTCTTCTGTTAATGTTACCAAGGCATGCGGTTGCGATGGCATAAGTAACAAGGTAATTAAACTGTGCAGTGAGGGATTATGTAATGCGTTTACCAATTTAATTAACACCTCATTTCGACTGGGTCAGTATCCCAGTGCTTGGAAACTTGCTAATGTTCTTCCACTATTTAAAAAAGATGATCGGCAGCTGAAAACTAATTACCGTCCTGTTTCTCTCTTATCGTGCTTATCTAAAATTTGCGAGAAAGTTGTTTTTTTACATCTTTATAGTTTCCTTGATACCACTGGTTTCTTTTATAAGTTTCAAAGTGGTTTTCGCCCTGGTGATTCTACTGTAATGCAACTGGTGTATATCGTTCACAAAATTTATGAAGCCCTTGAGAAGGGCAACGAAATTAGGGCAGTATTTATCGACATATCGAAGGCTTTTGATAGAGTGTGGCATCGGGGTCTTTTAGCCAAATTAAGTAGTATCGGAGTTGATGGTAACCTGATTAATTGGTTTGCTAGTTATCTTTCTAATCGAAAACAAAGGGTGGTTATCGAAGGCGTTCATTCTGATTGGCGTAATATTGTGGCCGGCGTCCCTCAGGGGTCAGTCCTTGGCCCGTTGTTGTTCCTTATATATATTAATGATTTACCAACCTTTGTCAATTCTAATTGTTTTTTATTTGCAGATGATAGCCTTTTGTTAGATGAAGTTCATTCACCGAGTGCTTGTGCTTCTATACTGAATCATGATTTAGCATCGATATCTTCTTGGGCCAACCAATGGTTGGTAACTATGAATGCAACTAAGACTAAGTCGATGATTTTTTCGTCTAAGAGAGATAAACCGGATCACCCCCAATTGATAATGAATGGTGTCACAATTGACGATTTAGCAGTTCATGAACATCTTGGTTTGACGTTGTCGTCTAATTTGTCCTGGCGAGCACACATTTTAAAGATACACCAAAAGGCCTCTAAAAAACTAAATCTTCTTAAACCCTTGAAATATCGATTGAGCCGTTATTCACTTGACGTGTTATATAAATCTTTGGTGCGTTCATCTCTAGAATATGCTGATGTCGTGTGGGATGGTTGCTCTGAATCGGACAGCAATCTGTTGGAAAGCTTACAAAATGAGAGTGCTAGGCTTGTTACTGGAGCCATGAAAGGAACAAACAGGGTTAGCCTTTTAAGGGATGTTTCATTGGTTCAGCTTAGCGAAAGACGGAAAATGCATAAACTTTGCTTAATGTACAGGTTAGTCAACAAGTTAGCTCCTAGCTATTTATCTAATCTTTGTCCCGCTTTCGTCAGAGAGAGGTCATGCTATAGCCTTCGCTCAGGAGTAGTATAGTGTTTAGGGTACGAAATCAATTGATCTCGTTTTCCCCAAACACTATTCTGGTCTCGTATTCTGGAATATATAGTTATTTAATTTGATGGAATATATAGTTATTTAATTTGATGGAATATATAGTTATTTAATTTGATGGAATCTATAGTTGCTCAATCTGATGGAACCAAGGTCAGCACACTTCATAAAATGCGTGACATTCTCGGAAAAATCACCAAGCATGACATTCTCGGAAAACAGGGAATGAGTCATCACCTATAGCTATTATTTCTCACGTGACGTCATGAGTTAGTTGCATAAAGAAATAATATCTCACATAATATTATAGAATGAGTTGTAATTCAGTAATCCACAATGAATTAAAGAATATGGGAGAGTTCACATGTTCTTTTTGTCATCAGCTATTGGTCAAAGTTGTTAAAAGTGTGAAAGCACCTTGCTGTGATAATCAGAGAATGTTTAACGATGATGGTGAAAATGTTTGTCTAAATTGTGGTTCAGTTCATGGTTATGATTATTGTAAAGAGTACGTTGACTTTCATAATAATATGTATAAAATAAAGCGAAAATCTGTATATCATCGGAAGTACCATATTGAAAATGTGATAAATGGTATATGTAGCAAGAATAGATTTCAAATTTCAGTAAAAGATAAGGGTAAAATGTTGAAAATATTCGAAGAGATAGACACTATCCTCCCTTCGGTGAATAAGAATCGTAAAAGAATGATAAGCACCAAATTTATGCTTAAGCAAATATTCATAATGCTTGATCTACCATTTGATGAAATAATAGTTACAAGATCAAAGAAGACATTAAAATTTTATGATCAATATTGGGTTGAGATTCTATTGTTGAGATTTGATAAGATTATTCGTATTATCAAGCAGTGAATTTTTCATCATATTTCAGTAGGTACTTATCAATAATTGGACTATTATCAGTCACATAATCATCGATATTCTTCATTGAGATTTGTATACTTGAAGCATCAAAATCACCACTTCTCAACTTGTCTTTTATTGAATTGAGTAGATGTTGATAGCTTTGATAAGCATATGTGCAATTTTGGATTTTCAAATCTAGGTTTTTATGCTTCATCCACCCTTGTATCAAAAGTGATGCTGTACTGATGGCTACCAAACTAACACCACCGGTTGCCACGCTTGCAGCAAGACCACCTGTTGCAAATATAATAGACGCTGAATTACCAGCTAATTTCCATTTTTTGAACCGTTTAACCGCCTGTTTATGAGCCCAACACTTTCTGTGATATGTTCGGTAATAGGATTTTAATTCATTTACCTGATCTTCTGTTAATTCATCTGAAATATGATTCCAGTTGAATATATTCTTACGTTTGACTGACATATATATCATTTATACAATAATTCCATTAAAAATACAATACAGTATTCCAGATATCTGGCCGCATAATGGAGATCTTTTTCTTCGCTTTGTTGTGAGGTGCTTAGATATGGCATAACTATATCCACGGCCCAATGAATAATCATTGTAAAATCTTCCATATGCATCATGGAGGATAGCATGAGTCTGTAATACATCAATCCAACCAAGAGTATTTTCTAAGAAGTTTGATAAACAACCGCTTCCGGAACCAATAAGGCCTATGTCTGTGTGAGATTTTATGATATCATCTATAGTAATATATCCTTTGAAATGCTTGTGGTATAAAAATTTGTATGCAAGACAGGATTTTAATATAGAATCATCTAAATTGGGGTAGTCTTTTTTGTAAATCTTGAAAACATAAGATACATATCTCAATAAGTCTTTCATATATCAGTTGTTTAGACAAAAATTTAAAGATCAAAATAATCTTCAATGAAACGATACATATTTCTCAGTTCTTGGTTAGTTAGTGATTTCTGCCAAACAGCAAAAGCATAAAGATCCATTTCACAAAAATTAATTGCAGAACCATCTGTATGAACTTGACAACCAATAAACATTTCTTGTGCACAACCAGTCAATGTTGCTGAAATTGATCCTGTTCCAAGTGGTGTCATTGATGAAATACCTCTGAAAAATTCCATATTATGACCATCAACTCGAACAGTAAAAACTTCAATATTTCCCGTCAGATTAGCCAAAGAAGAAACAGCAAGTCTTCCATTTGATGTAGAACCGAAATCAATATAACATGCTCCATTAATCCAAGGCAGATGAACACCAAATCTAACAGCACCCTTACCCCATTGAAATTGTGATTGATATTTTGTTTGTTTTGTGTTTGCAATGATTATAACGGTACAAGTATTTCCACTCCGTCCAGCAACTTTAGAAACATCAAATGAACTGTTCTCCAAGTAGTCATCACTGCCATCAAAACGTATGAAAAACTTTTTCTTGACTGAATCTCTCAGTAACAATGGTTTTTTCGAATTAGAAGTTTGTGTAAAAGTGACATTATTAACAGGATCCAGCCAACTAGAAACTCTATCATCAGCATCAGTTGTCAATACAGATAGAGATGGTATCAAAGCAATTGAAATTCCATCAAGAACAGGTATACCAGGCAGTGAATTTGAAATAACAAAAGCTGCTCTATCTAACTTCAAATCCAGTTGTTTTTTTGTTACACAATCATCATCCGATGTTCCTTCATTAACATTTGTTATTTTATTTCCTCCAATATCAAAATGCCCATCTTGTGTTAATATAAATCCATCACCTTTGGGACCAACAGAACCTGAAACACCTTGTGGACCCTGTGGGCCTTGTGGACCAATTAGATCACCTTTATCACCTTTATTGTCTTGATTTAGGGAATGATTGAATACACCCATATAATATTATTTTAGATTAATTCATGACCACTTCAAGTGTGAATGCTGTATCAAATGCACCTGTATTAGGATGTGAATAATCAATGATTGAATAGCCTCTCGATAATGATTTGTTGACGTTGACCGTTTTGATGTTTCTACTCATAGAAGAATGTCTGTTTTCAAAAATTGTTGCTGGTAATGGCAAAGGCCTACCACCTTCAGCTTTTGTCTTGAAGTAGAATATTCCGGGTTTTGTTCCTTGTAATACATACATATTCTTAATATGAAAGTTATTGTTGTGAATAACTAAAAATTCAGAGCCATTTATCAATACAGGCTTTAAAACATTCTTATCATGTCCTCGATTGGCTTTGACAAAGCAATTTAAATATTGTATTTGACCGATTATTCCATTCCCATTCAAATCTAGATCACCTCCTAATTTCGGCCTGTAAAGAGCAAATCCACCCAAATCGAAAGCTGTTTCCATAATTACACCTGTAACGCTTGAACGAAATAGATTCAAACTATTATTATGAATTCTATAGCTATTCAGATTTAAATCACCACCAAGTTTAGCCTCTTTTATCAGATAAGTGTTCATATTAATATTATTTAGCATTGTCAATTCACCATTGTCTCCACCAAACAACCAATTTTCATTTTCTTTCACATCAAAACCATTCAAATCTAAATCAGTTTGTAATTGTATTGTTTCATTCACGATTTTGGAAGGTTCAGAGAAGTCGTAAACACTTGATGGAACGTCTACAGCTTCAAAATCAATACCATATGCAACACAATGAACTTTGTACTTATTTGGATAAGTTGGGTTAGCATTAATATGTATTGTACAATATAAATATTCAGGTGGTGAACTTACTGAAGGTTTTTCAATCCATAATAAATATCTCGAATGATCTTCATTTCTGTTATCAAATTTTCTCCCTACAGTTTTATGAATTGTAATTCCACCAGTTGCACTGAATGTTACACTACTAAGACTCATTCCTTCATAATCAGGAAATAGCCATTCAAGAATGAAAGTGTATTTTCCATCATTTATTGTGTACATATTAAATCCAATTCTAGCTCTGTAAATATGATTAGCTTCTTTATTCAAGTCTATATCAATGACCTTTTTTAAAATCAAATGTGGTGAGCGAGGTAAATTGACATATCCATTAACTGTCAAGCCATATTCAGTGCTAATTTCATTGATATCATTCATCAAATATTTGAAAGCATTCTTTGGATGAGAAGCAGATGAAATATGACTTTTTTCTAATTGATCTAAATTTACGGCATCGGTTTTATTTGTTCCTTCTTTTAAGTTAATGATTTTATGCCCTCCAAGTTTCATATCCGCTGCCATCGCATTTGTTCCATTCAATAATAAAGTGTTTGCTCTGATGGTTTGTGAAGCTCGATTTAAAACTCTGAAGTTCACTGCATCAGTTTCATTCACCACGTCCGCTAAATTTGTTATTTTATTATTATTCATGTCAATATAGTCTGAAGTATGAATCTGGCCAACATTCTCCAAGTGTTTGTTTAAAAAATCATAACTTCCATCAGATGTAAATCCAATTATATCTTTAGTTTTATCATCTACATAAAACTTATTGGCAGCATCTGTGTTAGCAGTTGGTGTTGCACAGTTGATTACTTTGTTACCAGCCAGATTTAAATTAGCAGTCATTTCTTGTGTTCCATCTCGAAGTAGAGTTTGACCGATACTGCTTTTTGATGCGAGATTAGTGTCAATATATGATTTATTCACAAGATCTGCTGGTTGGTTTCCTATCCCATGGCCTCTAATGATAAACCCTCCAAAATCCTAATTGCCGGTCATTATAACACTTCCATCTTTTTTAAGAAATTGAGAAACATCAATACCAGCAATTTCAGCATCAACATACTTTTTGTTTACAGCATCTTGTGGGTTTGAGGGGTTATCCTGTAGGTTGATGATTTTGTTTAATTTCATGTCAACATTACTACCAAACGCAACATGACCGTTTTCAATTTCATAAGCTGGGTCATGGAGAAAGTAAGACAAATTGGTATGATAGCCATAGGCCCCATAAACGATGATATGTGTTTTGGTGTTAGACGCAGGAGCTGTGCTGGAAAGTTCCACCTGTATTGTCGCTTGACCACCACTTCTTTTTTCTATCTGGAAAAGAATTTTAATATAACCATCAACGTGTGGAGTTCTAGTAAAAGCTTTTTGAAATGACAGTCCAGCGTCACGCATATTAATTGTTGGAAGGGTTAAACTGATGCAGCACTTCTTGGATCTGATGGTGAGTAAAACTCAGTAACAAATGTGTACCGTCCATTACTCAATGATGAAACATCAAAACGAATTTTAGATGTAAAGTTGCCTCTTCGTTTGATGAAAAAAGACAATGACGACTTGTTTATGTGGTATGGTGATCTGTCAACATTCTCAATTTGAAGGTTTTCCACACCACTGACTGCAGAAGACTTGGATATGTCTTTTAACAGAAAAGCGAATGGGTTGCGTTGAGTACCAGATGCTGATAAAATAAGGTCATCAACAGTAGTATAGTGTTTGGGGGTACGAAATCAATTGATCTCGTTTTCCCCAAACACTATTCTGGTCTCGTATTCTGGAATATATAGTTATTTAATTTGATGGAATATATAGTTATTTAATTTGATGGAATATATAGTTATTTAATTTGATGGAATCTATAGTTATTTAATTTGATGGAATCTATAGTTGCTCAATCTGATGGAACCAAGGTCAGCACACTTCATAAAATGCGTGACATTCTCGGAAAAATCACCAAGCGTGACATTCTCGGAAAACAGGGAATGAGTCATCGCCTATAGCTGCAGAAAAAAATAGCAAAACTGGTGGCCACCAGAACCTCTCATGAGGGACTTAATTTGGAATTTGAATCACCACCCGTCCCTCATGAGAGGTTTTTTTTTGTTTTATTTTTTTTTGAATTCCCACCACCTCACCACCAGAGCTCTGGCCCTATCAGACCCTCTTGGGGCCAATTATTTGTTTTTTCACCCTCCGGCTTGAGATTGAACCGGCACTTCTGTCAAAGCCTAAGCTTCCACTATAGCTCTACCCAACAATCCGACACCATCTAAGGGTGATTTTTATTTTTCATTTTTTATTTTTCATTTTTTTATTTTTCATTTTTTTATTTTTCATTTTTTATTATGTTTTTATTTTTTCAACCCATGGAATAACGGCGGGGGTTTTTCATTATTCCACGGGGTGGCTTGTATACATTTCGCTAACGAAAGGCCCCCGCTTTTTCCAATCGTTAGATACTCTGCATACAAGCCACTCTTTATCTGTGTGAAACAACCCTTATATTTTCGTTTGTATTTTCATTTTTATGCTTGTGGTACATAAATGAAATTTACAAAGATAAAAAATAATACGCATGTGTAAAAAGCGAAAAATCTGACGTAGTTTGATGACTCATTCGAAAGGGAAACCCCCCAAAGAGGGCAGTATTTTAAAACTCACAAAAATCATATGGCGTGACGTCAACAGCTAGATTTCATAATGTCCATAGGCAAAGCTTGTCACGCCATTATCATGAATATACCGCTTGTCGTCAAAGCAGCTGAGTGATACTTTATTTATCTCATAACTTCCAAGTTGATGGTTCTGACTTCTAATTGTTTTCATTCTATGATGCATCTGTTTATTATCAAATAGTGTCTCTTTATAATTTTCATGTTTGATGTTATTCTTAATAATATTCTTACTAATACCTTTTGCTGTCTTCCCTCCTTTCTGATCATCTTTAATATAGCTATACATCTTCGATCTCAGTCCTACGAATTCACATATTGGGACTCCAGCAACCGCATCTTTCATCTTACCAATTACTTTTTTATTGGTCTTATCGGAGAATGGCGAGCTTTCAGGATATTCACTGTTATCGAATTTATTTTTATCCTTCCAGAAATTTCTATAGATGTCATGGGTTCCAATTTCATATGTCAGTGAGTCTGTGTCTGTGAATAATAATTTTGCTTCATCTCCATATTTCTCTTTGATGTAGTTGTAATGGAAATCGTACATCAGTGTCTTGCTAAGGTCTAGAATACACATCCCCACGTATGCTGGCCGGTTTAAAGTAAGTGTTTCTTTTATCTTATGAACAGCTACTAGATTTTCATTGAAGATTTTACTGCTAACATAAGTGGGTTTACTAGCTAATTTCAATAGCTTCTCCTCATCAGTCACCAATCTGACGTCTACTCGCTTTCTAAGGTTTTCCATCGTTTTGCCAAATACACTGTTATTCATCAGCTTGAAAAAGTCTTTCTCAAAGGCATTTTTAGCATTCTTACGTTTTTCAGTATTGAAATCAATATATTGCCTAAGCCACGCGGACTGATTGAATTCTAACACTCGATGGATTTTAGTTATTTTCAAACCGAGATCAGTATATAATTGGAGGTTCCTATAATGGAGCACGTATTTTTCTTTGTTGCTTAATGTTGGTATTAGTTTATGTACCAGACCAGTTGATATATTGTATTTCTTTGCTATGTTTTTACAATAATCTGATAGCATGTCCCCAGTCACTTTAATCTTTTCCGGTGCCAGTGGATAGTCATTGTGAAGATCATGTAACTCTGGGGGTATCTGAGGTCAACTTCAAGTATCAAACCCTTTGCACTATCTTCTTTATAGACAGCCAGGTCTAAATTATTGATCTGTTTTTGTGTCATCCATCTGAAACCACCGGTTGGTAAATATTGACTCATAGCCCAACCATACAAATTATTAGCATCAAGATACACGATGTACGTCGAGGGCGCCTTCTCGTCATACTCTTTCATGTATTTATTATTTGCTTTACCGTAACGGTTGGCTATATAGCTGATTCCTCCACGCATACCCTTTTCAATGAACTGGAACATATCAATGTCTGTCATCAATTCTAATTTTATGTCAGTCATTTTTAGCATGGCGTCCCAAGATAAACCGGGAGATGTGAAATAGTGACACGGGTCCAGTTCATAGTACTCAAGGCATGTTTTTCTGAAGTTTTCAAATACATCAGCCAGTAGGAGTACATCTGTTTTAAGGTACAGGTCATGATAATCACCCATGTTTTTCAAAGAGAATGTTTCCCACACTGTCTGAGCATGTGTGTAGTCTTCATCTGATATATGCGTATCACTCAGTATGCTATAGAATTCTTCTTTTAAGGGCAGCTTCTGATTGAATTGATCGAAACTGTCCATGTAGTCGTAAGGATAAACACCTTTCTGTGCCATTAGATTAAGATCATTTCCCTTGAACTCTTGTGAGGTGTATTTTAAAGCCTCTTTTGGTAGATTGCCTACAAGTTTTTCCAAACTGGAGCTCATGAACTGGAAACTATCAATGAAGGTCAAGTGGTTGCCAAGCATGAAAGCCATATACTTCTCCATGTTATTTGGGATAGCATTGATATTCATTTGACAGTCTTCACCTTTCTTGTTTTTGTAAGTGTGCTTCTTAACAATAGCTCCAATCTCCTGCATAATAAAATGACTATCATAGCCTCTTAGATTGTGAAATATGACTGGTATTTTTATTTCTTCTGGGTTCACTCTGAGTTTCAGATTACAATCTTGGTGAGCAGAACCTCTGTATTTACCAGTGATGTGACAATGATCTCGAACTCGGATATCTTTGTCAGTGTATTTTTTATCACAGATGTGACAAACTTTGGCTTTTCGGAATTTCTCTTCATCATCTTTAGTCATTTTCAATGGTTTGTTAAAATTTTTTTTCACAACATTCTTGCAATATTTGACCTCCTCCAGCATAGCTTTCATGAATTTGTACACAGCCTTTTCACCCCTGTATATTACTGCTGGTTTGCTGTATTTATCGTCATAGCAACAAACAACTTTATAGCCGTAGCCACAGTCAGTATGCTTCTGATAGGCTTCAGTATATGATTTATCACTGTTGGGTTGACAACCATGTATTTTCTCAGTTATGGCCTCAAAGTCAGCATATATAACAAATGGTACCCGCTGTTGTTTATGAAAGTTGTTGAATTTCAGTATGTTGTTATCTTTGTTTGGCATTTTTATTGCCTGTGTGCCATTTACTTGCATGCAGTTTGTCCTTGTGATCATTCAAACACCCTTTCAGAGCTGAAGCATTGAAGACAGTGCATACAAAAATGTTTTCTTTCTTTGTGCTTTGTTTGATTGTACATGAACTTATTGAAATCTTTGATCAGCACATAATGCTTGTTTTCATTTTCAGTTATTAGAAGCAGATTCAAGCAGTCTTCATATTTCTCTTTTGAAAACAAAATTGGATATGGCTGTCTATTCTCATAACCAAAAACATTGATGTTGATCTCATTTTGTTTCTCTATCTTGTTGTAATGCTTGGTTGCAACTGGGAATTCAATCCCTGTATAATCACTTTTTCAATGTATTTTTTGTCAACTTTTTTAATCTCTGTGGGTATTTCTCTTGTGGGTTCAGGTGTCTGATGTGACACCATCGGAAGCATTCATTATCCTCATTTTTTCAGTTAATCAAACCCTTCGCACTGTGTTTCTGAGTTCATTTCGGTAGTTTAATGTATGAGGAGCCCTTCATTGGCGCATATTTCACAACATTGAGGTAATGGCTGTCAACAGATTTCAATTGTCCAACCTGAACCTTCAGATACCCAAACTGCAATCTTATTCATTATTTGGTCTTTTGACAACTGTAGTGATTCAGTTACTTCCAGATTATTCACAATTGTTTGAGCTACACTGTTGAAATATGCGGTTTGTATTCTATTTCTCCGTCAGTCATTTTTGCGAATGTTAGCTTTAGCGTTTCAAACGAATTTGAGACCTTTCATTTCATTCAACAATTTTATAATATTATATGCAACAGCCTTTCTTGTGTTTTGCAGTTGCGCAAGCGGGTCTTGTTATTTTTATACTGATTTCAAAAGATTTTGTGAAACCCTTTCAGAGCTTTCTCTGTTTGCTCTATTTTTGTTCTGGGTGTTGGACCGGCACAGGCTTTTTTGGCTCTTGGGGCGGGAATTGGTCTCTTTTTCAATTGTTCTATTTCTTCCAACCATTCAGCAGGTGGAGCTGGTAATCTTTTCCTCTCAAAATAATCAACCAATTCTTTCACAGTTGGTCTTTTCGTCCTTGGGGCGGGAATTGGTCTTGTTCTTGGTTTAGGTACAGGTTTTGTGTCATCAACTATAATAACTTTAGGCTTTTTCTGCTGCTTCAACAGCAATTCGATTAGCTTGGATTTGCTCAATTTTTTGAGACTTTTCTTGTCCATATTACACTAGTTTCGATAATTTTTTTCATTTATAATATATCTATAGTTATTATTTCTTTGAAACATTTCCGTCTGCGTTTAAATATGGTTGAGAATTCAATTGATCCAATTACTGGATCCTTTTGAATTGTAATTATTGAAGAATATTTTTTTGATGTTTTTTTGTTTTAATATGACAAGATTTTCCTGCCATTGTGTAGTTACGTCCTGTCTTACATATGTTACAGTACCATTCTTTATTTAGCATATAGGTAGTCTTGTGTTTTTTTCTTTCCTCATCACTGAGAACTCTAGGCCTTCCCCGACCTCTCTTGACATTTTGATTCTCCATATAATATATATACTATATTATTTTTTTAAATATCTTTCTCTTCTTGATAAGTATAATTTGCTTTCTTCCATGTGTTTAGTTATTTCATGAATCAAGTCTTCGAAACTATTGCTCATGATGTATTTGCAGTTGTTTTTTCATACATTAGCTTCATATCAGACTGTTTATCTGACACTTTATACACACCTGTTGGGCTTTTGAATTCAAGACAAAGAGCATTGTATTTTCTTGTGGGATTCATCAGCATTAAATCACATTGTCCAGCCATATATCCTTTCTTATAACTTCTGATTCTAATGTTCGGCTTATTTGATTTTCACCTAATCCCGCCACCATTAATGCGTCTTCATATTTCTTTCTGATGAATGACACAATCTTGTAGTGCAGATCACTTCACTTTTAATCATCAGCATATTATTGCTTCTGTCATTGAACTGATTGTGTTAATACCCTGTTTTCTGATTGATGGCAACACTTTAGATGTAACCCAATGTTTAAATTTTGCTGCTTCCGTTTTTTTAGAGGACAGTATTAGTGAATAAAATCCTGATTCATTTATAAAAAAACATTTGAAAGTTTTTTCAATGGTCTCAGCACGAGGTAACGTTTTGTTACATCGTGAATCAGTGGCCT